>JBAMJV010009576.1:0-29361 GCA_037951105.1 Echinarachnius parma
AGCTACAATGAAACCTCATTATACTGAGCACATTGCGCCCATTGGCCCAAATTCTCATCAGTGGCTCAACTTGCGCCCGGCCTAAAAAGACAGAGACTACGGGTAACCAGTTAAACCATTTTGCACCTGGTCCCCGGAGATATTCTAATTGTTTCCTTTCATTATCCTGTCAATCCCTCGAGTTCTGATTACAGGCATCATGACAATGGGCCTTTGAAATTCAGTCATAATATAGTCGGTCATCGGCCAAATTGCGTTCTAGATCATCCTGGACATTGTCTTGCTGGTGACCAGTTATACTATGACTGAATTTCAAAGGGCCCATTGTCCTGATACCTACAAGCAGGACTCAAGGGATTGACTGGATAATGAAAGGAAAAAATTCGAATATTTCCGGGGACCAAGAGCGACAACACAATAGGTCTGCAGGTGCAAAATGGTTTGACTGGTTACCCGTAGTCTCTGTCTTTTTGGGCCGGGCGCAAGTTGAACCACTGATGAGAATTCGGGCCACAGAATTTACCTCATTAAATCAGATATGTCATTGTATTAGAGCTTACAAATAATACAACAAATAGAGCCTGGACCTGTGGAATTACATCTTTATAACGGAGCTCGTTATAAAGAGGTTCCACTGTAAATGTAAAACAGTCTGTGCAGAAATCAATCTAAGGATATGTGCTCACATATTATCAAAAATAACATTGTGCGATATAAATAAGTTACTTCATAAAATATATGTTTTGACGCTACTTAATCTATGCAGGCCTGTATTGAAACCAGTCAAGTATAAACAATAAAACTGAGTATATTACCAAGATAGTGCATCAACTTAACACATTCCCTTCGAGATTATATAAAATCCCCATAGACTTTGTACATAGCCCACCCGGTTCCCATAAGGAACGGGTTAAAAACCTGCAAGTGTTAGTAGCTCACATATATGTATATAATAATTAATTACAAAAATAAATTATGCAATAGAAAAAAAGTGAATGAAATATGTAGCACTTACATACTACTTTATTTATATTTGAAGGCCGATACAGAAACCAGCCAAATGTTAACAACATTAATCTGGATGTGCTTAAAGCTTAAAGTCTCATATGCCTTTTTTAAAACTTGTAGTGGTGGTCCCCAGGCAAATAACAACACAGGCCTATTTGATTTGGAACCGTTGTTCGATATCAAATATATGTCAAACACTTTGCAAAAGTTGTATAATTCATAAATACAATTAATCACCAACACTAACAGAACCAACGGGGTCGCATGGTTCTGTATGCGCCCAAACGTCTGCGAGTGCGCCAATTCTATACACGCTTACGTTTGGAGACAATGGAACCATGGAAGATGCGTACGCCCTAGACAATAGATAGTCTTCTTCTGCAGATCTGTGAACACATACTTCAAGTATGGTGATGAGTTTTTCAATTATATAATTTGTCTGGAAACATATTTTTCTGAACTTGTTGGTGGAATGGACAGTTACTAAAATTATTACCTTTCAATTAAAAGAATGTTATTTGGGGTGTTGGTTCCCTTTTAATGTAAAAATCCAATTTGATGGCAAATTGTTTTTAAAGGGACATTCCCTCTTTACCAAAAATTTCAAAATGCTTCAAATTTGGTACAGATCTGTATAATACTTGTATTATGCTGCGTATGAAATTTCATAGCCGTAGGTGCCATCATTCATAGCGATCACTGCTGTTGTGCAGATCTCTCTCGTTGTGCAGATCTCTCTCGTTGGTGGCGCTATCTATTATGGGTGGTGGGCATCACATTCATACCACATATAATATCAACAGCGAACGTAGAGGGAGCTAGACAGATTATTGTGAGGTTCGGTTATTAAACCGTCGTCCAACATTTTATTAATCTATAGGTAATAAAAAAAATCATAAAATTCATAACTCCACCAAAATACATTGTCAAGTCCTAATCTTTTCAGAATAAATTTTAAAAATCATGATTCATAATAATTGAGGTTAATATGGCAACTTATATTTTTTAATTATTTTTGGCTTGCAAAAGAGGGAATGCCCCTTTAAGGGGGCAAATTGTTTTTAAGGGAGAAACATACATACAAAAACTGATCAATTAATTCGTATTGATATTTTTTCTCTGTTACTCACTTACTGTTAGGTGAGTAGACAATGTTGTTTTATGGAAGTTCATCTAAAGAACCTAAAACATGTAAATATCAAAAATACATCATAAAAACTTGATACATTCATTCATGTAAATACTATTGCACCTGATGATACATAAAGACCGTGACAACAAACAGATACAAATTTCCACCATTTAAAAATGGCTAGTACATTGCAGAAATGTATATAAAAAACAAAGCTAATAAATAACCATAAGCTAAACTTTAAAGTGACCTGATTAAAATTAAAAACAACAGCTGTGGACAATAAAATGTTGACCAATGTGGGATAATCAAAATATTTGTCATTTTATATTATCATATTTTGCCATTTGTGCAATTAAAATGCTATTTATATTTACAAATAGAATTATATGATCTCGATATGCTTTAAAGTTTAAAGTTTGTTTACAGATCTGACATTTATCATGAAAAGCAGTTCTGGGTTCTCCATTTTGGCAGTAAACGGGGGAGGCAATGCGTCACATTCTCAAAGCTGAAAGTGTATGTCAAAAGGCAGTTCATTATATTATATTATATTATATTATATTATATATTATATATCATACAATATTGTTTGTTTGTTTTAACAAGTTCTTTCTATTGTGTGTCATGGAACACTATCACCTAAAGGCATATTTCTATAATTTGAAGAATTACTTGTATCAGATTATGTTACAAATAAATCAATCAAATACACTCTTTTTTTTCTTTTTTTTAAATAAATCAATAAATCAATAAAAAATTAATTAATTAATTTTAAAAACAATTAAAACAAAATTGATTTTTAGTAGACTCAAACTTTTGACCCTAATTTGGACAGTGAACAATAATAATATGATGCATGCACAATGCTTCAAAATTTGATCATCACGTGGCAGTTCATGCTGTTCACATGATAACCTGAAAGTGGACAAAAAAATCTGTTGTTTTCAGGGCCTTTTTTACATTTTATATACAAATTACATCTTATATACCGTCAGCCCTTTTTTAACGACAGAATCTTCATTTCACATATTTTGTGCGGGGCAATACACATGTTATCATTTGTAACACTTGTAAGCTATGGACAAGCAGTGCGACGGCTTGATCACTTATTCTTTCTCAGTACTACGGCCTGCCGTATATCGGGCAGTTTGAACGATGGTCGGAAAAATGCTGCAGCCGATTGTAAAAAAAGGGTTGAAAATTACTTAAAACGCCGTCAAAGAGAGCAGCCATGTAGTGAAGCACATGAAATTGAGGAGTTTATTGTCGGCTTAACCGAATATATCGATAAATATTTAGAAAATATAAATAAAACATAGTTAAACTGTGTTTTTCAAGCCGTCACACTGCCAGGTTTATCGTTCTAATCTGAAAGTAGTTACTGTTGAGCGGCACAAAAAACCCTCATCGATTTCAATTTCATCACAATAATATCAAAATATCATTACAAAGTATTTGCTTATTTGTACAGTATATTCTTTAAGTTCTTAATACAGCTGTGCGACACTGGAATCCATCAGCCAGACCGCAGACCTCAAAAACTCTCACCATAACCTAGACCGTTGTCACAGTCTTAGGGAACAACAATATGAGCGTTGTAGCAAGAAGGTGGCTCTGTTCTACCGTGGGTTGGGATCAGCCGTTGGGGGCCGGTTTGGTCGGGGTAGTGTCATGGCGACGTATCGTACGCTGGTTCGGCAGGCGGGCCGCACCAGTGTTCCGTTGATTGGTTGAATGCCCGTGTGCACCGGCCAATAGACATGGTCCGTTGCTGACCTATCAGGAACGCACTCGCTCATGCGAGAGTGTGTTTTGGAGCCACGGTAGAGCATAAAAACCGAGTGTCTACATTAGATTATATTATTTGACAAAGTATTGCAGCGGCATACGAAACGTCATGATCTTTTAGATTCCTTGTTGACCTTACATTGCGAGACAAACGAATATCATTAGCGATATTATTAACGAAACAATATTCCTGTTGGCTAGTCTCGTAGCTGCTGGAGTTGATTCACTAGATCACAGCTACCAAAACGGTTTTGCCCGAATATAGAGTACAGAAGCCATGACGTCATAAAAACACTTTTTTTTCGAATTTTCTAATTTGGACTTCATTTTCAGAAAGAGCATAACAAATAACGTCCAAATACTGAAAATCAAAGGAATAGGTTACGTATTGGCTGAGATATGCCCATCCGAATGAATTTTACTTCAATGGGCAATCAGTGTAACAGTGCACTGGTTCATAAATTTATGAACCAGTGCACTATAACACTGATTGCCCATTGATAAAAAAAATCATTCGGATGGGCATATCTCAGCCAATACGTAACCTATTCCTTTGATTTTCAGTATTTGGACTCTATGGCAGTTTCAATACTTCAGGGGTGGGAGGAGAGGGGGGGGGGGGGGGGGGGGGGGGGGCTGCAGCTCCCAGCCCCCCACCACCTACGTCTATGCTCACGATATCTGTTTGTTCATAACTTGCCGTCAACCTTTCCAGAAAAATTGTTGGAAGTTCAATGCTTTATTAATCACCGCCAATTAGTCAATAACAAGGGAGCTTATAGCTTAGTTGAAAGAGCACCCGTCTAGCAACATGCAGACGGTATGTTCGAGTCGTCTTCATGTCCCTTTCCTGGTTTGTTTATTTTCTTTGTGAAAGGATTTGTGGCATTTAATCCTGCCCCAAACTGACAATTTTCCTGCCACGCACTATTAAAGTAAAACTCTTTGAAAATATAAGTTGTGAATGAAGTGCAACCAGGAACTATATTTCTGACTTGACAGTTTCTCGGGCACGTTTCACAAAACTTTTCCAATCGTTGTAAGTGTCCAATTATGGTTACTACTATGGCAACAGCCAATCAGCATCAAGCATTTTAGCCGTTGCCATGGAAGTTACAATAATTGGACACTTATAACAATTGGAAAAGTTTTATGAAACGGGGCCGTACGTTCCCACCACTTAGTACATCCTTTACTGTGAGTTTAATTCTGGCTTTTTGTCCTCCTACAGCTAGTAATTTTCTTGCAATAAATAAACATTATTTAAAAAACATTTTTTTTGTTTTTGTAAATTGAATGCATTAGGGAACTCCTTCATCCGGCTCAACCGTTTCTAACCTCTCGTCTTGGTCCAGTCTGTGATGATCGACTGTCCCTCGGCCGTAACACCCTTTGCAACGCCGATTTATCTGGTGTGGAGAAAAAATGAAATAAAGATATTTTGTTTAATTAAAGGTGACATATTTTAAGTATTTATCATTGAGGAATATAATTATTATTCTCAGAAATTATTTTGGCTGGGTATATGTGACTGGCTATAGCAAAACCTGGCACTTGTGGGTAAAAATCAAAATGTTGATTTTCACATAATTAGAAAGGCCTTATCACAAGCTTTCATTTGATGCTTTGTTCTAACAAATCAGTCAATAATTGGCGAAGATACGATCGTTTCAATTTTACAGTCATATGTCTCTTACACACATTGTGTGAACATAAAATGCCCATTTCTTCAAAACATGAATAAGTGACAAGTGCCGGGTTTTGCTATAGCGGGTAACATACATATCAGTTAATCCATAATCACACATAAAAAGAAAATTCCTATCCTTTAACTGTCACAATAATCATAGAATCTGTTCCCAAATGAACACTTTATGAATGAATTATTAGACGCTCAGCTTCTTACCAAGCTGAGCTTTGTTTCCATTCACTGTTGAAGAAGAGGGAGTATAAAGGGGAGCCAATTAACGCTAGCATTTTCGCTCACTGCTACTGACAAATGCATATTCCTGTTACTTCTAGTCGTATATTTCCTCTTGGGTATCACTAATAATGGAAACCATTGTCATCTGTTTTGAATGAACACTGGAGGCTGCCATGTTTTCCAATGGTACCGCATGAAACGTCATTTGATTTGCACTAACAAAAGCGGGTTACGTAACCACTGACATAGCAGCAGATTCAACAACAGTGGTTACATAACCCACTTTTGTTAGTGCACGCTCAGATGATGTTTCATTTGGTACAGTTAGAAAACATATGGCAGCCTTCAGTGGTCAGTCAAAACAGATTATAGTGGTTTCAAAAACATGGATTATTTCCATTATTAGTGATACCCAAGAGGAAATATAGGACTATAAATGACAAGAATTATGCACTTATCAGTAACAGTATGCAAACATTCCAGTGTTTCATTCCCCTTTAAGATTGAATTGGAATGTGTTTGGGAATGCTTTGCAATTGTAGTAAAAATATACAAATTTTGATAATTTGATGCTTTGCAAAGCCCAACATAAGTTTTGATTTTGTTTTTCTTCACTAGGTAAACATTGTTTTTTATCTATGAAAATATCACACATCACTAAGAAAATCTTATAATGATACTGGTATATGATCGAAGTCTCAAAAATCACTTTGGGGAAAATCTTAATGGATCACTTTATATGAATTAGATAATTAGATAATATTACAAAAATAGATTAATCAAATTATCTGAAAAACTAACCTGGTGGGTGAGAATCATGGCTAGTACTGGTATGAGACAAACAACGCAGACACCGGCTAGCACGTAAGCAGTGATGGTCAGTGCTGGGTCTGACTTTGTTGACCTTGAATACCCACAATCCTTTGCATCTGAACAAAAAAAAGAATACAAATGTATTTATTTGTATTAAAATACTTGTTTTGTCTGTAAATGTACATGTAGGAGCAATGAGAATGAGATAAAGATCATGGCTAGTAGAAGCCAGCTAAGATGTAAGCAGTGATGGTCAATGCTGGGTCAGACTTGGTTGACCTTGAATACCCACAATCCTTTGCATCTGAAAAACAAAGAAAAGAAATACAATTATCTACGTGCATTATTTTTCAATAAAGAATTCCTTTTTTCTGTAAATGTACATGTATGAGCAATGAGAATCATGAGATGAAGATAGTAGCTATCAAATGCCAGCAAGCACGTAACTAAGCAGTGATGGTCAACGCTGGGTCAGACTTGGTTGACCTTGAATACCCACAATCCTTTGCATCTGGAAAAAATATTAAAAATGTATCTATTTGTATTAAAATACTTGTTTTGTCTGTAAACGTTTTTGTGCAATGAGATGCCAGCTAGGATGTAAGCAGTGATGGTCAACGCTGGGTCAGACTTGGTTGACCATGAATACCCACAATCCTTTGCATCTGGAAAAACAAAATTAAAAATGTATCTATTTGTATTAAAATACTTGTTCTGTCTGTAAACGTTTATTTTTGTGCAATGAGAATAGTTAGTAGAAGCCAGCTAAGATGTAAGCAGTGATGGTCAACGCTGGGTCAGACTTGGTTGACCTTGAATACCCACAGTCCTTTGCATCTGGAAAACAAAGAAATATGATTATTCATTTTTTTTTTAATAAGGGAAAGTACAGTTTTGTTAGAGAGGGAACTTCAAGAATAAATTTCTTTGTGAGGTGATGAAAATCTTAGTGTAACATTTGAAAGAGCATTTTAAAGGATCTAGTAACTTTGTTGGCATGTGCAAAAAGTGATAAATGGTTTGATTGTGATCTGATGTGTCCTCTGAGTATTGTGTGAACATTTCATGTTAAATGGATGTTATATGGCCTAGGAATGAGCTAATGCAAAGTGATATTTGCTAACTCATTGCACTGACTTTGTACACAGTTGACCATCTAGTGGATAGTTAAAAATGTGAACACCTCAATCGTGAATATCTTTCCAATGAAAGAGAAATTTTAAAAACCAAAACCTGTTCCATGCTTCTATTGGTGATACAAATACAACAAGGTATGAAAGAACCACTACATTTCTAACAAAGATATGTGGATTTGGGCAATGTTACTATCACTTTAAAGGGATAGTTGAGTATTGGTCAAACTTAAAGGGGTAGTTTAGTTTTGGTAAGGCTGAACTTTAGTAGCCAAAACCTGCACAGTTACATTATAAACTAATAGTAATAACTCCACCATGCTCGAAAGATATACAAAATTACAAACGACTAAGTATAAAGCCTGTTATCATTCAAAAAGAGCCATTAAAACACAAGAGGGCGCTTTTTAAAAAGGCATTGGTTTCCACCATTTTTCATACAAAATTATGCATGTGATGTTTTATTTAAATAATGATTAAATAGAGAGATCATCAACAACTATTTTAAAAACGCTTTTGACAATTTTTGAAAAAGTGTAAGCATTTTTTTTATTTTTTTCTAAAAATCATCTAATTATTTGGGCCCCAAATAATTATAAGATCAGATATATTTATTGATTTTTCAGCCGTTTCTGGGTCGATTTTGACCAAATAAAGTTTATTCTGCCATTAAAAATGTATGTTCTCTCAAATTCGACACTCAGTTTTGCATTACCTCACAAAAGAATTGTGATGTGCAGCGCCTTCTCTACCAAAACTAAACTACCCCTTTAACTTTAGTATTAATCAAAACCTGCACCATTATGGTACAAAATAATAGTTAGAACTTCACTATGCTCGAAAAGTATACACAATTACAAACGACTAAGTAAAACCCCTGTTATCATTCAAAAAGAGCTGTTACAACTCAAGAGGGCGCTCTCTAAAAAAATAATTGGTTTTAGCCATTTTTCATACAAAATTGTGCATTTAATGTTTTGTTAAAATAATGATTCAATAGAGATATCATCAACCTAAAAACCTATTCAGATTTTGTTCAAACTTGTCTTTAAGCATTTTTTTACATTTTTCTAAAAAGTCAAAATATCCCCTGGTGAAGAATTCTTGAATAAAAATATGTTTATGGATATTTCAGCCGTTTCTGAACTGATTTTGTTCAAATAAAATTTATTCTGTCATTAAAATTGTATGTTCTTTCAAATTTGACAGTCATTTTTTTCATTATCTCACAAAAAAATATGTTGTGAAGTGCCCCCCTATACCAACACTCAACTATCCCTAGGGAAAATAACCTTTGAACAAATAAGGTCAGAAGAGGCTGAAATATCCATCAATTTATCATTCAAATAAAATAAGGATCCCACATTGTACTCGATAATTGTAAACAGACCGTTATCAAATCAACATGAAATTTCAGATTAAATGAAGACAACAAATTTAATATCCTGGTGCATTTTTTTCAAAATTCAAATATAACGTGTTAATATAAATTTACTTACCAAAATTAATGCTAAATGGTTCAGAAACTAAAGGTGGGCTTGCTGAGCAATTGTCATGGTTGGCACACACACCTTAGGGTGAAAAAGGAAAGAAAATGATTAAAGGGGACCACCAGGCAAATAATAACACATAATTATGTTTTGGTACCGTTTTGTGATGTCAAATAGATACCCAACATTTTGCAAAGGGTTGTGTCACTCATAAACAATGCAATTAATTACCACCACTTATGGAACCATTATTATTTCATGGTTCTGTACGTGCCAAACATTTGCGAGTGCGCAAATTCTATTCACGCGTACGTTTGGAGACAATAGAATCCCGGACGATGCGTTCGCTCTAGACAAAGGTAGTCTTTGTACATGCAGACCCATGAACGCATGCTTTAGAATGGTGATGTGTTTTCCAATTATATATTTTTTTTCTGGAAACATATTTTTCTGAACTTGATGATGGAATGGACTACTAAAGATGTGACCTTTCATTTATAAGAATTTTTTTGGGGTGGTGGTACACTTTAAGTTCCAGACCTGGGTACCATTATCAATATTTTATTAATATGCATAGTAATGATTATCATACATGTCTCTAAAAGAACATCCTTAACAATATCATAATACTACATTTAATAGATATTCCATTCAAAACTTTCTTATCGAATCTACATCCTACATTGTACGTAAAAATGCAAGAAATCTTAAAATCATAACTAAACAAATTTTGAAAATTTATACAATTGACCCATTAGCAGAAATCAATTATTTTCCATTAACTTGCATACTGATAATAATAATAATAATGGTTATTTATATAGCGCTATTCCTGTGGGGATCATAGCACTTTACACGATCGTTATTACCCCGGTCAACGGATACACACTGCAATCATTCCTGCACATTAAGTGCACATTTCCTGAGTCATGTCGGAATTTTTTTGTTCCGGAATCCGCCGGTGTTGTGCCGGTCGGAATCCGGTGTTCCGATAAAAAAAAATCTGCCAATGAATGATACGGAACGAACACGCACTAGAAGGTCTGCCATGGTTTCGGCAGCGCAGGCATTCAGGCCCCGCGCTGCGAGACAGGCCAACTCAACTGCCTTGACTTTGCAAGCAAGTTGCACTCTTAAAAAGTGCCGAAAAGGAACGAAAATGTCTCTTATTTTACTTGCATGTTTGTATGGCTTTTAAAATAAATACGAGAACAGTTACCTGCAAAAACAGCAACAAAAAAAATGCGCTGATTATATCTCGAACATTTTCTAACTCGCTCGAAACTGCATGAACTGAAGCTAATACAACGACACGAATAAGTCAACACTAACTTATACTTTGCGTGCAGGCTATAGGGTCTATTTTCCTACGCGAGATCCATCCGCTGGGGATTTCCCCAATTCCCGGCGGATCGATCTCGCGCAAGAAAATAGACCCATAACCTGCACACAAAGTATACGAGTGATATGGCGGGCTGTGTCGGAGCATTATTAGTACCGATATCGATAGAGGGCGGACTGGATGTCAACGTTTGTGAAACGTTTGATGACATATGGTACGGCGCAGCTAGCTAGCTCTGACTGATATCAGCGCTAGCAGCTGCATGACTGTGCGGGGCGCGCCGGGGTAGCTAGCCTAGTCGATCGTTAGATCGGCTTTCATATAAACGCAGCGAATTTATTGTCGTTGTAAGTTGCATTCGACATCGTCTTTCTTGTACTTTTTTGTCATTTGTTTTCTTCCGTTAGTTTTCTACTACAAAATATGAATTTTTGAGGAAAAAGAGGTTTTCCGTGATTTTCATCGGAATACCGGAATGGAGAAAACATTACCGGAACACGCACACACCGGACGGATTCCGGTATTCCGTCCGTTCCGACCCAGGCTTAGATATAATGACAGTATTGCAAATAATGAGCCCTTACATACAAAATTCACGTTTGCTTAAAAAAAAATAAATAATGAATTCAAGTTTTAAGTGGTGAGATTCAATCCAGCATTTTTTAAATTCTACATTTAAACGTTCCAATTTGTTTTTACCTGGACAAGTAGATTTTGCGAAACCGACTCGTTTGTTTTCCCTGTCGAAGACCACATAAAATCCCTCCATCACCACAGCTCCTATTACAGCACCTGTCAATATAAATATTAAAGGGGACCACCAGGCAAAGAACAACACATTATTATATGTTTTGGTACCGTTTTTTGATATCAAATAGAGACCCAACATTTTGCAAAGGGTTGTGTAATTCATAAACAAAGCAATTAATTTCCACCACTTACGGAACCACTACTATTTCCTGGTTCCATACGGGCCAACCATTTGCGAGTGCGCCAATGCTATTCACGCGATTCACGCAATTCAGACCGCATTAACTCATGCTTTAGAATGGTGATGCGTTTTCCAATTTTTTTTTCTTTTTTCTGGAAACATATTTTTGTAAATTTGTTGATGGAATGGAATACTAAATATGTTACCTTTCTTTAATAAGAATATTATTTTTGGGTGGTGGTACCCTTTAAACAAATTTAGGTCATTTAATAAAAATCAAATGTATACCTTTGATACAATCTAACAACTGTGTGTCTTGTTTTAGAACAATCTTCATCAACAATCAGCATTTTCTTTCATTTTAATTTGATTCTGTACATCAAAACATCTTCCAAGCAGCAAACATGAATAATATGCCTAATACCATAATGCTCATTATACTGTACATATGGACATTATCATACATGATTTCTCATTTTTAAGTTATTCAAATTTTTACGAATTTGAATAATTATAATGCATTATAAGCCCCTCACAAAAAGTTCCGCAATTCAAGTTTGAGCGTTGATATTTTGTTTTTATCAAACGATCGATCCTACTCAAATTTGATATAATTGACAAGCCAGGGGGGTGTTTCACAAAGATATATTTTGTCATTATGACAAATATTTGTGGTGGCAGGAAAGGATCATATTCGTCCAAATTTTGCCCAAACCTCGCCAACTTTTGACCAAATTTGTATTATTTTGCCTAATTTTGAGGAAAAAAATGCAAAATTGTGGTTAAAATGTCCCTATATATAATGCCACTACAAAAAGTTGCCATTATGACACCTCATTTGTAATGATTATGTAATTATGGAATGTGCAGTAGACCTGAATATGGAGCGGTGTCAAAAGTAAAATGTTGCACAATACAGCATTGTTGTCCAATGGTTAATTCTTCATTTGTTTGGGAGATTTACATGTTTTGAATGGTGACACAAGAACAATGCATTTTGCAACATTCCAATCTTGACCTAGCCCCATATTTAGGGGTATTGCACAGTCCATAATTACATTAACCATTACAAATGTGGTATCAATGTAAAGCCAGGCTTTTCAATGACACCAAATTCATGTAAGATAAAATAGGTACAAGAGAGTAATTTTAAGGTCAAACTTGAATTGCGGAACTTTTTGTGAGGGATGTAGTTTTGGTTTACCACCCCATCTATTTCATATTCAATAATCATTCACATTGTTCAACATGTAAAAATAATAATCAATAACATACAAACAAAATAAATAGATCACAATTAAAGGTGCACCTGTAAAGTGTCAGATATTGCCCAAAATGACATTTGGGACTTCAATCCTGTACCAAAATCATTGTAAGATATGTCCGAATGATGTGTGAAAGTTTCATTGAAAAAGAACACTGCTTTCCTGGTTAAAAAAGTGAAAATATGCGTCGGCTTTTACAACGAATTACTGTATGACGTTTATGAGGTTTATGACAGTTCATTAACGCTCTTGAGCTGAATGATAGATATCGTTATACTAAAGGGGCATTTGAAAAAATGATAACCCTATTTTATTCTTCTCTTACCATAAGCTAAACAACACGGTAGAAGAAAAAACGAGGAAGCTCCAAGTAATTTTCGTGGAGTTCGACACTTTACAGGCATCCCTTTAAACTAAACACACACAAACTCCAACAGCAAAATTACCTGCTGTATTTGCTGAATGCGATATTCCAAACTTGTAGCAACTCTTCTGATCTTCTTGATCATAGTCGTGCCTGAGATATTGCTGGATGAATAAGGAAAATGGTCAACTATGTTAATAGAATTCAATTTTGGATCATCTTAAAGGACAATGAAACTATGGCTTTTTGATACTGTCATGATATAGACGATAAACAGACACTTAATTAAATACATACAGCAGCCATGGTTGTGAAATTACCAGTCATTACAAAAAAAGTTGCATCACTGCGGTGATCCCTCGCACATTCCCTAAGTTGATTTTTTTATCCTTCATCCTTTGGGTTTGTGTCAGGTTTATAATAGCTTCTGACCACTCAAGCTTTGAAAAGCTAAGGGGTTTTAGGGACGAGCACCGCACCAGGGCACCGGTCTAGCAATCTGGAGGTCTCGGGTTCGAAATCCCAGATTTGCATAATATATGCGTGCATGTGTCAAATTATAAACCAAATTAACAAACAAAATTGTGTCTCTCTGGAATTTTTTTTACCAGTAAGGATATAATCAATAATTAAGGCTGTGAGCACAGATAAATTACAAATTTGACACAAAACCTTTTCTTTGCTCTTTTTCATTTAACAATTGTATGTATGATTTCATGTTGGTGTGTACAAAGAATTAATTTCCAGTTTGGAAAATAAATGAAAACATTTAAAAATAATTATGAACAATTACCCGAGGTGACACGACCAATGAAAAGGCCTTCCCCTCCTCTGTGGACTGGAGGTCAAGGGTCAAGTTAGGGAACCAATGAAAAGGCTCGTAAGGCAGCACGCTGTCGGTGGGACACATGAGCACATCACCCGTCCAAAAGTCCTCCGGTATTTCCGGCATCATCTGATTAGAACAAAAGCGTTGGGGGAAAATGGAAATATATCATTTGATAGTTAATACGAAATCAATGGAACGGTTCAAGTACAAGACTCCCAAAATGGATGCGACGACATTGGTCTGGGAGGTCAAGGGTCACCCTAGGGAACCAATGAAAATGGGACACACAAGTACGTCACCAGTCGAAAAGTCCTCCTGTATTTCTGGCATCATCTGATTAGAACAAAAGCATTGGGGAAGATTGGAAATATATCATTTGGTAATTAGTCAAGATATAAAATCTATTGAAAGATTCAAGAAATGGAAAGTGCAAGACTCCAAAAATGGATGCGACGACATTAACACTGGCCCACTGGTCCGGGAGGTCAAGGGTCACTCTAGGGAACCAATGAAAAGGCTCATAAGGCAGCACGCTGTCGGTGGGACACATGAGCACATCACCCGTCCAAAAGTCCTCCGGGATCTCCGGCATCATCTGATCAGAACAAAAGCATTGGGGAAGAATGGAAATATATCATTTGATGATAATAAGAAATCATTGGAATGGTTCAAGAGCGAGGCTCCCAAAATGGATGCGACTACATTAACACTGACCCACTGGTCCGGGAAGTCAAGGGTCAAATTGGGGAACCAATGGAAAGGCTCGTACGGCAGCATGCTGTCGGTGGGACACATGAGCACATCACCTGTCCAAAAGTCCTCCGGTATCTCCGGCATCATCTGATCAGAACAAAAGCATTGGGGAAGATTGGAAATATATCATTTGGTAATTAGTCAAGATATAAAATCTATTGAAAGATTCAAGAAATGGAAAGTGCAAGACTCAAAAAATGGATGCGAGGACATTAACACTGGGCCACTGGTCCGGGAGTTCAAGGGTCACCCTAGGGAACCAATGAAAAATGGGACACATGAGCACATCACCCGTCCAAAAGTCAGCCAGGATTTTAGGCATCATCTGATCAAGACAAAAGCAATGGGGAAAAGTTGAATGATATTAAAGCTGAAGACAAGATTTGGGAAAGCTTTTTAATACACAATTCTCTCTTTCAATATTAAATTCTCCTGCCAACAATGTAAAACAATATAACATCCAAAGCACTTGGGAAAAGGGGACAAATATCATTTGATAGTTAGTAAATGCAAAACTCTCCCACTTAAAAAAGGTGCAAATAGGCAGAGAAATTAGCATTGATAATGACGAGTCACAAGCAAAACAAGTCAAATTCCAGGCACGTAGCCGGGGGGTGTGCACCCCCCCCCCCCCCCGCCCTCCCCCACATTTACACATCTCAACTAGCTTTCTCAGTCCCGTTTTTGTAAATTACGCACCCCCCTGAAAAATCCTGAATTCTACACAGGTAATTTTTTTTCCTTTAATCAATGTTGAACCTGGACTAAAGATGAGCCACTGACAAGAAATTGGGCCAACCATTTTATTTAAAGGAATAGTTGAGTATTGGTCAAACTTAACTTTAGTAACCAAAACCTGCACCATTACGGTACAAAGTAATAGTTATACCTTCACCATGCTTGAAAAGTATACACAATTACAAACGACTAAGTAAAACCCCTGTTATCATTCAAAAAGAGCCGTTACAACTCAAGAGGGTGCTATTTTTAAAAAATCATTGGTTTTAGCCTTTTTTCATACAAAATTGTGCATTTAATGTTTGTTAAAATAATGATTCAATAGAGATATCATCAACGACTTTTTAAAAACCTATTCTGATTTTTTTCAAAGTAGTCTTTGAGCATTTTTTGAAATTTGTCTAAAAAGTCTAAATATCGCACCGTGAAGAACATTTTGAATACAAATAAATTTATGGATATTTCAGCCTTTTCTGAAGCGATTTTGATCAAATAAAGTTTATTCTGTCATTAAAATTGTATGTTCTTTCGAATTTGACAGTCAGTTTTTCATTATCTCACAAAAAAATATCGGGGGGCACTTCAGGAAATACCAATACTCAACACTACCTTTAAGCAAGCTAGCATTCAAGTATTATTTTGCACAATAATTCTAAATGTGTTTTGAAGTGAGAGTGGTATACCTTGATAGCAACGTCCTCAATGGCCTGTCTGGCTGCCTGGAAGACCCGCTCCGGCAGTCTCAGGTTGGTCGTGCCGCTGTCCACGATGGTCTTGTCAAAATTATACTGCAAAAAACACAACAACAAAAACGTGAATTTAAGAACCCACTATTTGTCTTCAGCATTAAAGGGTACCACCACCCAAAAATATTATTCTTATTAAAGAAAGGTAACATCTTTAGTATTCCATTCCATCAACAATTTCACAAAAATATGTTTCCAGAAAAAATATATATAATGGAAAACGCATCACCATTCTAAAGCATGCGTTGATGCGGTCTGAATTGCGAAGACTACTGTGTGCAGAGCGAACGAATCGCCCGGGATTCTATTGTCTACAAACGTACGCGTGAATCGCATTGACGCACTCGCAAACGTTTGGCCCGTACGAACCAGGAAATAGTTGTGGTTCCGCAAGTGGTGGACATTAATTGCTTTGTTTATGAATTACACAACCCTTTGCAAAATGTTGGGTATCTATTTGATATCACAAAACGGTACCAAAACATATAATAATGAGTTGTTCTTTGTCTGGTGGTCCCCTTTAAATAGCAATCGTGCGAATATAACCACATTTACAGTACCGTATTTGCTGGTGTATTAACCGCACCTTTTTTCAAATTTTTTTTTGCAAAAATGGGGGTGCGGTTAATACACGGGTGCGGTTTATAGCGTATTAACCGCACTTTTTTCAAATTTTTTTGCAAAAATGGGGGTGCGGTTAATACACAGGTGCGGTTTATACACCGGCAAATACGGTATACCAAAATCAAATCTTCTTGACAAGATAAGACTGGTGCTTATTGCATTACCCACAAGGCATACAGTATTCTGTTCTCAAATCAGCTGTTGGTTGATGGATAGCGATTAGATCATAATTATTCAGGGCTCAACAATAGCACTTACCCACTTGCTCGGGGCAAGTCAAAATTGATGTTGGGCAAGTAAAATTGAATAAATTGTCTTGTTTGCTTGCCCCATCAGGAAACTAAATAACTGTTTAACTACGAGAGAACAATGTAATAACATTTGTGTAAATCTCCTTTAGAAGTAAAGAGCAGAAGTAAATTTTATAGTGTGGCAAGTCCATTACGTCAAAACCATGTTAGCCAAAAACCTCAGCTAAAGGGCTGAAGTGAGGTGCTTAGATTTGACCACTCGAGCCTGCATCCAGTAGATTTTTTATCAGGGATAGCACTTTCTTATCGCTAGCCCCTAGGCGCTGATGTAAACACAGCGTGAGTTTGTTGACAGTAGTGATAAAACTGTCAGAAACTGATAAGAATGTGGTCGATCGAGGTAGGAAAATGATAGAACTGATTTCCACGATGGTGGTCATCACGGCTAACGTGATAATCACATCATGCAAATGTAGAACTTTATGATTTGACTTGCCCAAACAGGCCAGTACAGAAAAAAAAAGTAAGTGTGGAGGCTTGTAACTGATCGTGCATGTAATGTATGATGTACCTCTTTGCAGTCCATGCCCAGACTATGACCTGCGACCTTTAGATCTGTGATGATGACCTCGTAGAACCACTCCTTACGGATCGGCGCATACTGCAAGGGGCCCACGGTACCAACGACTTGTCCATGTCTCTGCTTTGAAAACCTACCCTTCGAATCAGGGTTACCTGCTAGATTGGGCTCGATTCCCATCCTTTTAAACCCACAGCTGACGGGAACCGGGTGGGCTATGTACAAAGTCTAAGGAGATTTTAGAATCTCGTAGTGAACGGGTTAAATGATACGATTTCACCACTTTTTTTGGATGCGGGTGCGTAGCCAGTCATGTTAGGAGTGATCCCCCCTCCCCCCCTCCCAGGGCTGTTGGTTGATGGTTCACTATTAGATTGTATTGTACATGTATGATGTACGTACCTCTTTGCAATCCATGCCGAGACTCTGACCTGCGACCTTTAGATCCGTGATGATGACCTCGTAGAACCACTCCTTACGGATCGGCGCATAGTGCAAGGGGCCCACGGTACAACGACTCGTCCATGTCTCTGCTTTGAAAACCTACCCTTCGAATCAGCATTACCTGCTAGATTGGGCTCGATTCCCATCCTTTTAAACCCATAGCTGACGGGAACCAGGTGGGCTATGTACAAAGTCTAAGGAGATTTTAGAATCTTGTAGTGAACGGGTTAGATAATTACAATTTCACCACTTTTTTTGGGTGCGGGTGCGTAGCCAGTCATGTTAGGAGTGATCCCCCTTCCCCCCCTCCCAGGGCTGTTGGTTGATGGTTCACTATTAGATTGTATTGTACATGTATGATGTACGTACCTCTTTGCAATCCATGCCGAGACTCTGACCTGCGACCTTTAGATCCGTGATGATGACCTCGTAGAACCACTCCTGGCGGATCGGCGCATACTGCATGGGCCCACGGTACAACGACTCGTCCATGTCTCCAATAGTCTATGAGAAAGGAGAGAAAAGGGGATGTTTCAAATGTTGTGGATGCCGGTGAGATACATATTAAAGGGATAGTGGAGTTTTGGTATAGAGGGCACTGTACACATTTTTTTTTTGAAAGAGCATACAATTTTAATGACAGAATAAACTTTAATTGATCAACTATCCCCTTAACCACTTCACTTCGGGAACCATGTCTTCATGTGAATAGAAGGTAACACAATGCATCAGTCAGACAGATAGCCATTTCTTTTGTGCACGTCCAATCGTCCATACAAGAATCTTGTATATATGATGACATAAATGGTACCCTGGGGTACCAAACGAATATCCGCCATTTTGTTGAATTATTTATTTATTTTTTAGGGCTGTACCAGGGTATATAGCGTGCATACAATTGCGCGCTGCACTGCATACACAACGCAATACGGTTGTGCTTCGAGTGGACACAAGATGGCGCTACACAACGCGGTACCCCGGGGTACAACGGTACCCCGGGGCGTGTGTCATCATATGGCCATTTAATCATCCTATTTAATTACGAAGTAAAGGGGTAGCATGAAAACTAAACTAATCATGAAACCCGATTCAATTTATGCGGAAACTAAGTAAAAATGAGCCTGAATTTCTAGGTGAAAAGGCCTGAATTCAGACAAGCTTTAAAATTGGAAAGGAGGGGATATGTGGGGCCCGGGTAAAGATGGTGGGGGGGGGGGGGGGGGGCGAGGGGTAGGTGATAAGTGGATACCACTTTCTTCTATTTCTGTGAATATCTCAAAAGTGGGGTAGACCTACTGCCATACTCTACATAGTACCTTGAGTTGTGCTTTGTTTATGGCTATAATCAGGGCAAGACACTAAAACTTGTCCGCTTGCCCAGGGCAAGTAAAAATTGGTGTCGGGCAAGTAAAATTTCATAAATTGTTTAGATTGCTTGCCTGATCAGGCAACTACCGTTCTTGAAACTACAAGAGAACAATGTAATTTCATATTTTAATCTCATCTAGAAGTAAGAGGGCAAGTAAATTTTATATTGGGGCAAGTCATATTTCTAAAATGTATGATTTTACTTGCCCGAACGGGCCAGTCCAGTACAGGAAAAAAGTTAGTGTGGAGGCTTGCAATATAATGCACTGAATAAAGATGAACAACTTGTGCTACTATCATTTGACTTACCATCGTGCCCAAGACTTCCTCTATGGGGTTATCCGTTGCGTTGCCTGTTGAGTTTTCTGCGTCTAGTGTGCCACACAACTGCAATGTGAAGATGTCGTCGACTGACGTTTGCTCCGTCATCGAGTCGAAGAAAGGTAGAATTGTGTTGTCAGGCTGCAAGTTGGAAGAAGAAGATCAAAGATATACTTTTTGTCATTATTTAGGATGCTTCATATACAATGTATATTTAGAACAGAATTAGAATGTCGGCATCATATGGTTTACTTTTGCCATGAATTGCCAGGAATGTTTGAAATAAGCTGTTCAGGCTATAAATCTCTAATACCTGTGATTGGAAAAGGATCTCACCATTTAATCGATATCTTGGACAATATAAGAATATAAAATGCATACCTATATTCCCATTCTCTCAGAAAGTCACTCTGTAAAAAGTGGAAATGTTGAATCCAGTACATAATTCTGAAAGTGTGCAGACTAGCAAATGAAAGCCTTATTAATGCTTGAAATTAGCACAGTCAGCTGGCCACGGGCCCCTTACAATTGGCTTCGGGCCAACAAATCTTATTGATGCTTCATTCTACTGGCCCAAATGGGCTAAATAGTTTTCTTTATTTGGGGCCACCAGATTCAGGTTTTGGGCCACTAGACTTAAACTTGTACAGGCCTGATTGATTTTCCTATAAGGCCATAACATGTATTCTCCCTATAGACCCCAGCCCAAGTATTTTCGGGACCACTCCTGAAGGGGTTGACAAATCTTGTTTTTACCCGCCAGACTGGGCCACAAGATATTAAGGGTATAAAGGCCTTATTCTCAAGGTAACATTTTAACATCTAATTTTGATTGTGTCATAGAAAATAATCTTTCAATGAACATGTAATATACCCATACCAATCAGATAAAGAACATTGTTTAGGATAAATAATAGAACATACTCTTGCGATGTCGGCATAGCCCAATCCCAGGATTCCTTGCCAGCTGGACCCGTTCATGAAGAACTCCGTCGACTCTGTGATGGTCGCTATGTTTGCCCGGAAACTCTCCCCTCCGATGGAGATTAGCTGGACGACATCGCTCCCCATATCGCCGCTCCACTCCCCCTGTGTATAGGGCACCTTGACATGCAGGTCCTGGTCTTGATATGATGAAGACCTGGGTATAAGTTGGGATGAAATATGATGAAGTTTTAATAAAATTGTAATAAAAATAATAATAATCAGGATAATGGTCATGACAAATTATACAATGATTATGATATTGGTGATGATAATTATAATTAAAATACTAAGTAATTACTACTTATAATTACAATAATGATATAAAAATAACATGCATTTATTAAGCGTTTTATATCCACTTAATAACTGCACTCAAGTGACTCAGCTGCCATCATCTCCACTCTTGTGAACTTGAAGAGCACTAATGTACTCCCTAGGCCCGGGCATTCCACCTGGGGTAAAATACTTTTTTAGGTTAGAAACTTAAAATACATTACATGTACTCCAAAATTGTAAGGATCATGTTCTAGTTGTGCTACTCCATGTTTTTTCTTTATTCATTTTTCAAGAAGTTTAGAGGATACAATAATGTACTTTAATCCCTTGACTACGGGAACCAATTGGGTCGTGTACAAAGTCTATGGAGATTTCAGAAACTCGTAGGGAACGGGTTAATGATTATACTTTCAGGAAAAATATATTTACTTACAAATTCTTAACAAATAAATTGTTGTTAATATCTTTAATTTACCCATTTGTGTGGAAGTATGTTGATACAGAATCCTGAGGGGCTGCTGCTACGGCAAAATTACTGCTCCCTGTGTCAATAAGTACATTCAGCTGTGAACACAAACATTAAAAGTGAAGACTTCATGAATGATGTAAACATACTTCATAATTATTTTCTATACTCATCTTATAATTTGTATACATATGGATGGGTGGACATCTTATTAGAGTATTTAGACCTAAGAGTATAAACAACGGATGTCAACATGAAATATTTTCAATCCTTTTCATAAACCTTTAATAAAAAAAAAATAAAACATCAGATTAGAACCCTAAAGACAACATGCAATCATAGTCACACTAAAACTTGGAAAAATTACACACCAATGATAAAAATGATGATCATTGTGTCTCTATAGATTGAGATAAGTAAAAATTTTAAAATTAATCATAACTATGCCCAAAATGAATATTGTTGAGATGGCTGTCAAGTTTCAACATCATAATTATTCATCAACAATTAGTGCTGTAACCGATCATCGGATCGGCATGCCGATCACGATCCGATCATACATGATCGGACCGTTTTTGCCGATTTCCGATCATGCAGAAAAAATCGGAAGATCGGATCGGCAAAAAAAAAAAAAAAAAAAAAAAAAAAAAAATCCGTTTTTTTTCCTTGGGAAAATGATCCCCAAAAGCATATTTTGGGAATATTTAAATGAATACCAAAGCAACATATATCCATATTAATAAGCCCAAGGTAATCTTATATGGGTATGCTTTCATGTAAAACTGATTACCTCTCCTTTTACAAAATTATTCGCGCCGATTTTGAGCTTAGTCCCATGTGGCGAATTCTCCGATAAAGTGCTATATTTATGAAAATCATGTCGCCAGCATATATGGGCGTGTTTATATTCCTTCTTATATTCCTAATGAATATTTCTGTATGTCAAATAATACCTACGGTGTTATGCCTTAAAACTAGTTGAGACTTGTTGTGAAAGTCAAAGAATGTATCACCCTAAGCACAATTCTGAATGATGGCTGACCTCTAATGTCCCCATGTCGCCACTACTGTGGTGCTCCATGTTTTATGCCCCCATGTATTACAGAGAAGCATAAACTCAATATCATCCATAATTTCCATTAGCCCATGCCAAACTCTAACATTCAAGTACAGTCACCTGTAATGTCAAATCAACACATTTCGATACCAGCCCTCTGATGGTCTGTCGCCAAAATGGGAACAGATACGTTACCGTTTCTCTAAAAATGGTTGTAAAACAGTGGATTACTTGTTTGAAATGCATTTTCATATGAAATGAATTATGGTGATTTAATGATCACAAAACATAAAGCGACTCCTGCTGTACTGCTTTGGGAATTTTAAGAAAAGAAGCATCTTTTCCATAATGGCATGTGTTACGTTTCTGTTTCGACAGATACGTTACCCATATTTTATACGATTATCAAAAGCGCATCAATGAATAACTAAAACTAGTGTTTACATAAACGTTTCAATGACTGGTTGATGAATAGTTGATGTGAGAATAGTGGTAAAAAAACATATATTACTCTTAAAAATTCACATGGAACAAAATGACCACCAGATACGTTACGACAGATACGTTACGCAAGATTATCTCACTTTGAATGCGCACGTAGCTTCGCGCGTAACAATAGGAAACGCGCTTAAGTTTGTGCACGTGATTTACAATTTCGACATGCTGGAGCAGAAATATCACGGCGCGGTGTTTCTACGGCCCAATTTTCCTGCATTCTGCCCCATTCTGCATGCTCTTTCTGCAATCGTACGGTGAGTAAAAGCATATTAAATTATTGAATTTTATCACTTTGATTGTTAAACCTTGTGTACTGTTCTTGATCAGAGATAAAGTGTGTTTACACACATACATTGGTTTGATATTAGATGTACTATTTGATACGATGATGCACATATCTCTGTAACGTATATCTATACCATGTGCGCTCTCACTTATTCACTGGTAAAACTGGTAACGTATCTGACCATTGTGGTAACGTATCTGTCGCGTTTGTTTTTGTGCATTCTTATCATACTATGACATAATATCATGATATATATACACTATAACGTTTAATTATCTGCAATTTAAAGTTCCACATTACAATTGTGACTACATGTATAATATTTATTCTGCAATATTTGATTATGACTGTGTATGCTAGATCATTTTGGATAGGCCTATACCTGCCAATTTCGCAGACCCCTAACAGTTATCCATATATCTTTCTTCATAATAACAATGCTAAACACACACACACGCACGCACACACACACACACACACATACACACACACACATATATATACACACACACACACACACATACCATTTTTAATAAATATGAATTTAAATATTGTCTATCTCCAATTTAATATCCTTTCAGATAATGGGGAAATCCAGGGCCGAGATCCAAAGGGCCTATAGAGAGAGAAAGAAGAAAAAGGATCCGAAATTCCTCGAAAAAGAAAGAAAAAGACAGGCGTACTATCGTGTTCCTGCTACACAGTTGAGCCAGTCAGCCCTTAAGGAAAGGAGGAGAAAAAGTCGTGAACATTGTAAAGCTTACAGAAAGAAGAGAAAGGCTATCAATGTCTCCTCGACGCCTGACGGTCCTGCTGTCCTGACTGACAAACGAAGGTCTCGTTCAGCTGATGAGTCCGATAAGCTTGTAGTCCAGTTTGCTTTTCCTCAGAGAAATACAAACAAAAAACGATCAAGAGCACTAAGAAAGGCAAACAAAACTCTAAAAGAAATATCTTCACAGAACGTTCGGCTGCGCAGGAAGCTAAAAACAGTACAGAAACGATGTGAGAGGCTTGTGAAGAAGAAAAAATCATCTGAGAAAGTCACAGAAGATATGACAACGCGGAGCAAAACAAAAGAAGAACTTAGACAGGCAAACATGGACAACAAAGCTGTACCACTATCGATTCGGAAAAAGCTTCAATTTTCGAATGTACTTGCTTACCAAATTAAGCAGTCACACAGCAAGGCTTCGACCCAAAACAAGCAGCGAGAATTGCGAAAAGTCATTGCCGGGAAGATTGTCAAGAAATACAGATGCTTGGCTTCAATTCACAGAAACACTGGCATTAGACATTGCACATTACTCAAGACTGGAGAGCGACGTTCGCGCAATGCATCAATAAGAAAACTAATCGAAGAGAAGGTCGTCTCCTATTTTCAGCGAGATGATATCAGTCGATGTATGCCAGGAAAGAATGATGCCACAACCACTGAGAATCATCAGAAATCACAAAATCGCATTCTCACAGATTACTTGAGCAATATCTATGCAAGGTTTCGTTCTGACCATCCAGATACCATGATCTCTTTCTCCAAGTTTGCAAAACTCAGACCACCCCATGTAAAGCTAACATCATTTCTTTCTAGAAGTACGTGTCTTTGCACTATACACCAAAACATGGCGTTCAAACTGAAGTGTCTTCATTCACTGGGTGTTGATGTGTCCATGAATCCAGAATCAACTAGCAAGAAGGTCAATGCTGAAGAAATGACAGAAATGATATCACAGCTTGATGAAAAAACTGAGCTTGAATACGAAATCTGGAAGAAAGTAGATGTCAATGGAGTAAAAAAAATGAGAATAGAGAAGGAAAAGAAAAGCAGAGACAACTTCAGAGAAATGATGACAAAAGAATACGCTGCATTCCAGTCGCATGTAGACAGGGTAAAACAACAGTTCCATGCTTTGTCTGAGCTCAAGTCAAATCTTCCACAGAAACAGGTCATTGTCCAAATGGACTTTGCGGAAAATTTTGTTTGTCAAAGCGCACATGAAATCCAAAGTGCGTACTGGAATAGTACAAGCGTCACTCTCCATCCAGTTGTAGCTTACTACAAAGATAACGAAAATAAGCTGCAGCATAAAAGCTTTGTCTTTGTATCTGACGTCAGTGAACACAATGCCAGGACTGTTGTTGCCATACTTCTCAAGTTAGTTCCCCTCCTCAAAGAACACATTCCAGAATTGACCAAAGTACATTATTGGACGGACAGTCCAAGTTCCCAGTACCGGAATAGATTTATCTTCCAGACGATCTGCATGCATGGAGAGATGTTTGACGTAGAGGCTGCATGGAACTACTTCGAATGCGGACACGGAAAGGGGGTGTGCGATGGCATCGGTGGCACAGCTAAACGCCAGGCAGCGGATGCTGTCAAACAAGGCAAAGTCCTCATCCAAGATGCCACAGACTTCTTCAAATGGGCTTCAGACAACCAGAAAGAAATAACGTATCTTATGTATTCCAGGGACGAATACAACGATGCATCGAAGATCGTGTCTTCATTTGACTGCCAAGCAGTGCCCGGGACGATGAAGGTGCATACTGTAGTCCCTGCCGACAACAACTCCATACTCGTAAGACATGTGTCCTGCTACTGTCCCCAGTGCCTTGAAGGTAACAGTCGATGTGAAGGATGGGTGAAGCGGACGCTCAGGCCCAAAGGACAGATCTCCAAAGAAGGACCTATCACGACCGTCAACGACGGTGGCGAGGCATCAACTTCGATCAATACCATGAATGAGGGTGGCGAGGCATCACATTCGAAAGACAATATTTCGGTGGCTGCAGGAGAATATGTAGCTGCAATGTATGCAAATGAATGGTACCTTGGTAGAGTACTTGAAGTCGATGAAGAGGACCAAGATGCACAAATGACTTTCATGGTAAATGTACGATCTAAACAGGGCACGAAATTCAAATGGCCACATCCATGCGATGAGCTTTGGATCCCCTTACAGGATGTGATCATCAAAGTAGCCCCTCCAACTCCGCTAGGAAAATCTGAGCGATTTTTTCAGATACCAAAGGAAACACTAGATCTCATTGAGAGTTTGAAGACAAATGTTGACTAAATTCTGCTTTAAAACCAGCATATTACTTGCTCATGGACTCTTATTAATCAAGGTATATCTACACGTTATATGCTGAACTTTTGAGTTTTGAGTTTCCTTCTTTGAACTTGAATCATACTAAACTTACAATGGATTGGACTTGTTTTATAGCCTATGAATAAACTATGTGCCAGCAAGAGACAATGTATACACTAATAATTTTGCTTTATTACAGGAAAAAAGTTGCTTGATTGATATTTCAACTAAAATAAATTGACCATAGACGCATCAGGTTTATCATGTTTATGAGATTTTACTCTTTATTCAGTTTCTGAACTTCTACTTGAAAGTAATTTCTTCTGAATCAGATAAAGTTAAAACTAACTTTTTTATTGGCAATCCTGAGCTGATTATTTTTACTTGAAAATGAGGAGATTCACGAATAACAAGATAATTATCTTGTATGTATTTTCGGAGGGTAAGGAGAAAGAAGTTGGAGGACAGATACGTTACGTATTTATATAATGTAAGAACTGCGTCTTTTGATTGTTCGAGACACGTTTGTTTAAAGTGCTTGGTTTCCATGTTGGATAATGATTCATAAGTATACAGTTAATACATAGTATTGCGTCTTTTGATGATATGTTTTAAGATCACAAAGTTGTTTCTAGATTAGAAATATGAACTATGTTGAATTTATTAACTCAAGGGCTTTGAAACATCAATGAACAAATTTTTTCGCTTTACTGCGGAAGAAGACTATTATAAAGGTCGAAAATATTAAATTTACCATCCTCTTTTTAAACTTTAACACTTGACTTAAAATGTGATGGGGCTTTGATCTTGTCTTTATTATCTTAAATGAGACAACAGATACGTTACCGTATACACAATGAGTGGATGAATGTACTCATAACCCAGTGTTATAAATATATACGTTTTTATTTCAGTATTGATAATGATTATGGTAAATACAAGTTAAATCAGATATGTATTACATAGTAAAATGTTTGGAATAAAAACAATAATCTTTTATTTTGTGAGACTATACTATACATATTTACACCAAGAGTAACTTGTTGTTTCTAGATTAGAAATATGAACTATGTTGAATTTATTAACTCAAGGGCTTTGAAACATCAATGAACAATTTTTTTTCGCTTTAATGCGGAAGAAGACTATTATACAGGTCGAAAATATTACATTTACCATCCTCTTTTTAAACTTTAACACTTGACTTAAAATGTGATGGGGCTTTGATCTTGTCTTATTATCTTAAATGAGACAACAGATACGTTACCGTATACACAATGAGTGGATGAATGTACTCATAACCCAGTGGTTATAAATATATACGTTTTATTTCAGTATTGAAATGATTATGGTAAATACAAGTTAAATCAGATATGTATTACGTAGTAAAATGTTTGGAATAAAAACAATAATCTTTTATTTTGTGAGACTATACTATACATATTTACACCAAGAGTAACTATATATATATATATTATATATAAATATATATATATATATATACCTCTTTTTCATGGCAGTTTCATCTGGTGAAAAATGTTCCTAGGGAGAAATTTGCATTTTAAGTAAACAATCTGGAAATTCCCATTGATATTTGGTCTGTTCATACATAAACTTGATAAAAAAAAGTGAACTAGTATATATGTTACATAGTTAAGTATTTGAAAACAGATACGTTACCCTATACATGGTCATTTGTGGAGTAATCTTTACCAAATCTAAAGGTACTGCGTCTATGAATTATTTGTGTATATTGTTGTCTGTTTTACAGGCTTGAATTTCATGCTGCTTTAACATGCCTTCTGAGTTTTTGTGGACCAGAAACTCAAACTGAAATTAAACCAAACAAATGTTAGGCGATAAATCTTCTTTCCGTTCCCTTTTTCAGAGGTCAACTTAATATTGATCTTCATGTAAACGTCTTTAATGCCATAGGTTTTCAAAAAAAGATGTCTGGTTATTTGCAAGATGTCAGAAGCTGCCACTGTAACAAGTTATATGATATACAATGCAGATATTTTTACCTTAATCACAAGTTTGTTAAAAAATGACTTGCGGTAACGTATCTGTTAGCCTGTTAAATACTCATTTACAAGAGTCAATTTTGAGGTAATTTTCTGAAAAAATATGAGATGTTAAAAATCACCCGTTTGTTATTCCACGTTTGTCATGTATTAAAGTTTCAAATGACACGTTATTTTCATGAGTTCTAAGGGGTCGTTATTTCACTTTGTCTCTATTAATGTTATAGCACTTAATTGGAGAATTCGCCATGTGTTTCTGAAAGGTTACGCCAAATTAATCACATGGGACTAAGCTCAAAATCGGCGTGAGTAATTTTGTAAAAGAAGAGGTAATCAGTTTGAAATGAAAGCATACCCGTACAAGATTACCTTGGGCTTATTAATATGGATATATGTTGCTTTGGTATTCATTTATATTCCCAAATTGTGTTTTTGGGGGATCATTTTCCAAAGAAAAAAAAAACGATTTTTTTTTTTTTTTTTTTTTTTTTTTTTTTTTTATTTTTTTTTTTTATAGCCGATCATCCGATCCCGATCATCGATCCGATTTCGAAGATCGATAAAATTTTGCCGATCCGATCAAACGATCCGATCATCAAGGTCAGTTACAGCAGTATCAACAATCAACATCATACTTATTAATATCATGTTTTAACACTATCATCATCATCTCCATAGAGTCATCACATAATAATATTAGCATCAGCATGCATCATGATCATGTGATCATCACCAACATCAATCATCATAATAATGATCATCATAATCTATGCATCATCTAATTATCACCATCAGCGATCATCATCATCATCATCATCATCACAATCA
>JBAMJV010009577.1:0-46485 GCA_037951105.1 Echinarachnius parma
CAAACAGTTCTTGAGAACGGGACTGACATACAGACGTATGGTGGGACGACCCCAAAAAACAAATATGATGCTACTTCCACATTATGATTGTGGTGCAGGCATACACAGCTCTTACCTTCTCCTCCTAGTTGAGTTGTTTCCACTTGACCTCTGACCTTTGTGATGGCTTCTTCCATATCAGACAGACCCAGCAACTGCTGCAATGAGACACTGCGGTGGAAAATACAATGGTATCATGTTAAAGATGTTATAATAATGATAATATTCATAAAAATCATCATCATCATCATCATCATCATCATCATCATCATCATCATCATCATCATCATCATCATCATCATCATCATCATCATCATCATCATCTACAGCCTTTAATACAGGTTTTCTAAGAACTATGGAATAATTATTACCCTTGGTCATCAGATACAGCTCAAACCCAGACAATTATCTTGTGTGCCATCTCAACTCCCAGGGGAGCATACTAGCCTGAGGTGCTCAAGGTGCAACATGTTAAGTAACACCCGCTTAAGTACCCATTTATACTCCTGGGTAGAGAGCGTATATTATGTGGATTAAATGCTTTGCTGAAAGACGCAAATGTTGGGGCATTGATCGGTTTTCGAACTCGGCTCCTGTGATTTGAATTAATAATTTGTTAAGCCCTGATACAAGATATCTGATGTAACAAGGTAAATTCAAAGGGCAAATGGTGCTCATTATAATGAGGTTTTGCTATATAATAATGATAATAATAATAATTATTATTATTATTATCTTTATTATTATTATTGTAATAGTGAATGTTTTAATGAAATTCTATTCTCCAATGTTAATTGTCTGATTTCATTTAATGCAACATTTTGTGTAAACCATCTGAAAAGAAAATCTTACCTGCCAACAGCATTCTGTACAACTTCTTGGACATGGTTGACTAGTTCTGTCAATCCTGGATACAAAAGTTAAAGAGCAAAATTCAAATGTCAAGTACCTATGTCATACAGAAATTATGTCAAAACGTATTCTTAAAAGAAATTATTTTCTCCTGCTTTCAAATTAGTAAAACAGTTTCCTCTAAAAAAAAAACTGGCCCAAGAATCAGTTTCAAAATCACATTTCATTTATAAACTGTTTACTATTCAAACTTCAATTTATTGTATAGATACAAATTGCAATTATGAATTAGGCTCGACATGGAATAATACAAGATTTTCTCATTCTGTCACTGTCAGTTTGAAAATGCAGTTGCTTAATCGAGCCACTAGAATATGACTTTCCTAAATTTGGGCAGGCTGCAAAAAAAAATGTACTGGCCCTGGGCTAGTGTTTTTGGTAGAGCAAAGGGTTAAAGGGGACCACCAGGCAAAGGACAACACATTATTATATGTTTTGGTACCGTTTTGTGATATCAAATAGATACCCAACATTTTGCAAAGGGTTATGTAATTCATAAACAAAGCAATTAATTTCCACCACTTACGGAACCACTGCTATTTCCTGGTTCCATACGGGCCAAGCATTTGCGAGTGCGCCAATGCTTTCACGCGTACGTCAATAGATTCCCGGATGATTAATTCGCTCTGCACAGTGCGCTTTGGCTATGCACGCATATAGTCTACGCAATTCAGACCGCATGAACGCATGGTTGAGAATGGTGATGCGTTTTCCAATTTTTTTTCTTTTTCTGAAAACATATTTTTGTGAACTTGTTGAAGGAATGGAATACTAAAGATGGTACCTTTCTATAATAAGAATATTATTTTTGGGTGGTGGTACCCTTTAATTTATTCATGTATTAACTTCCAACTATCCACTGATTTGGGCACCATACAACACAGAATGAGATGCCATTAGATGAGTAAAAAATCTGTTTGCCCCAGAAAAAGAACCTACTTCTTGATGGGTTAATATTTTCACCTACCATCTGTGAGGAGGTACTGGACCATGGCAAGATATTCCTTCTGCACATCCGGTGTGGCCTTCACTTTGTAGTAGGTCTGCGTGGAAATTAAATAGTAGAAGAGTAGTTAGTTCTCGACATAAGCACAGGGCTACTGGACCGGGCCCACTAAAAATTAACTTGGGACCACCAAATATAACAGATTTGTCAATGTCTTTCTTCATTTGGGAACACCAGATTCAGGTTTCGAGCCACTCACATTAGAATATCTTGATTTTTACCTTCCTATAGACTAGAATTTATTCATGGGAGTTATAATTTGTGTTTCTCAAAGCGAGCTATTCTATTAATCTGTTCCAAATCAATAAAAATCCTGGCAAGCTTGCAGATTGCAAAGAAAAACTTAGACTGGTATATATGCTTCAAACCCTAGACCCCTTTCCACAAAAGGAAATTGTTAATTGTCACATTGATGAAATTCAAGAGATAGTTGCAATGTTTCGGGATATGTCCAGTTTCATACTAGCACTTGCCCACTTGTCCTGGGCAGGTAAAAAATTGATGTTGGGCAAGTAAAATGTCATAAATTGTCTATTTTGTTTGCTCGATTGGGCATGTAATGTTTATGTTCAACTAAAAAAGCACAATAAGTTTTAGGTGTAAATTTCATCGAGAAACAAGAACAAATTTACCAAGCAGATCAAGCAAAGCTAATTAGTCTTTTGTTTCATAATGATTTTTTCTGGCAAGGAAATTTTCTGTTTGGGCAATTAAAATGTGAACATTTATGATTTGTTTTGCCTGACTGGGCAAGTAGTAAAACGTTAGTGTGGAGGCTTGCCAAAAGAGAAAGAAAGAATGAAATCATACCAGTCCATTCCTCCCGGCCAGGGTGTCAAGGTACATGTAGCCACCGAGGATGTTGAGTTGCACTCTCAGGAACACTGTGAGGGCGACCGTGCTGTACACTGCAACAACCATTCTTGTGAAACCTGTCACATACAAAACAAGGAGTTAATTCATAACTAGGGCTCGACACCAGCACTTGCCCGCTTGCCCAGGGCAAGTCAAATTTCATGTCGGGCAAGAAAATTTTCATTAATTGTTAAGTTTGCTTGCCTGATTGGGCAACTATAATTTTTGGTCAACTACGATAGAAAAATATAATTTCATACGTATAAATCTTATCTAGAAGTTAGCGAGCAAATACATTGGAGCAATTAAACAATTTACAAATATATCTTTCTTTCCCAAAAGGGCCAGTACAGAAAAAAGTTAGTGTGGAGGCTCGTCATAAATCGATCTTGGGAAACCTGTCATGTAAAAATCAAAGTATGAGAATTCCCTAGAGATGAGATGAGAGTTAACGTGCTGAAAGAACACCTTCACCTTCCTTCCAACACAAACAAAGCACACATCTGATTCTCTAAGTTTTCAAAAAAAACTCAGCCTAGTTTTTTTAAATAGAACAACCCAAATATCTATGATCCATGTATTAATTCTACTATCATTTTGTATACCCCACTGTATTGTTTAGATTATGAGTTGCAATAAATTACATTTGAATGACAACATATCATGGCATGGAACTAAGCTAGAGATATACTCACTGATGACTTTTAGATCATTCCAGATGATGACCTTGTTCTCAGCCCTGTAAGAGAGAAATACGTTTCGACTTTATCAGAAGAGTTTCTTTCAAACTGCACTCAGAAAGAAGAGTTATTATGTGATATACACAGTAAATACATCAATAGAACAGAAGACAAAAGTGATTTTAGGATTTCACATTATGATTATTCCCAGGAGGTATAAGAAAGACTTATACCTACTTTGTTATCCATAAACCCAAACCCCTATTCTACAGGATCAGTCTTGAAGTCAATGCTAGAAATTAACCTTTTTGCCTTGTGACCCAGTCGGGCAAGTAAAAACAAGATTGTTCAACTAGAGCGGCACGAAACCTGAATCTGGTGGCCCCAAACAAAGAAAAACATAACAAATTCTGTTTAATTTGGTTGCTTGAACGGGCCAGTAGAATTTAGGATCAATGACCAAGGCAGGATTGACTGTATCTCTCAATTATTATTCTCTTATAACTGGTGGTTCATCAATGAAACTTATGAAAGTATGAAATCATGTAATAACTGACTGCATTCATATGCCTATAGATCTACTAAATCATGTTTTATTGTAATGTATACATACATGAAATACAAGATTTTTAGAAACTTGGAAATTAGAATCTGAGGTGCACTAACCCCGTTTTCAGTTTCTCGACAAGTTCTTCCGAGTTGAGATGATGTATCAACAGCTCACGTAACCTGGGCAGCATCGACAGCACTGTACAACAAGATGATAAGGTCAGGGTCAAAACAAAAATTAAGAGGAGCTCTAGGGATTAAAGGCCGAGTTGATAGCTCTAAACAACAATAGGTCAGGATAAAAATACCAATTAATTTTCATTTTTTTTGTGTAACCAAGATGAAATTTGTTTTACATTAAACTTACATTTTTAACAAGTGCTCTTTTTGAAGGAATGTGTTGCTTAATGACTGCACATGAGCCCTGTGTATTTTTTGTTCTCTGATTCAGATTTGAGTAGATCTTCTATTAAATTACTTAATAAATGCAATTTAGACAAGTCAAAACTCTAGGCATACATATCTAAATATCGAGTCTATCATATCTCCATGTAACCATGGCAAGAACCCTGCTCACCGGTCATATTGCAAGTCCTCTGGTTGCTATCAAAGTGATGCTGTCTCCTGGCAACGGCCAGACACTCTGCCTCCTCCGTCTCCCTCCATTCCTTCAGCTTCCAGTCCGCATACTTGTACAACAGGGTCACTCCTGCAGATGACAAGAAACCCAATATTAAAGAAAGGAAATGGATATAATTTAGTAACTTTTCGCTAGAAGAACAGTAGAACATTGTTTCTGTTTCTCTCCACTCGACTTCGCCTTGGACCTATATTTATTGTAAGTATACTACACATCGACACTGCATGCCTTCAGCTTCCAGTCCGCATACTTGTACAATGTACATTGTACAACAGGGTCACTCCTGCAGATGACAAGAAACCCAATATTAAAGAAAGGAAATGGATATAAATTAGTAACTTTTCGCTAGAAGAACAGTAGAACATTGTTTCTGTTTCTCTCCACTCGACTTCAGCTCGGACCTATAACTATTGTAAGTGTTCTACACATCGACACTGCATTCCTTCAGCTTGCAGTCCGCATACTTGTACAACAGGGTCACCCCTGCAGATGACAAGAAACACAATATTCAAGAAATTAATTGAATATTAAGTACAACTTTTAGCTCTAGAGGATAGCAGTAGAAAATTGTTTCTGTTTCTCTCCACTCGACTTCAACTCGGACTTATTGTAAGTATACTACAGTCTACACATCGACACTGCATTCCTTCAGCTTCCAGCCCGCATATACTGGTTCAACAGGGTCAGTCCTGCAGATGACAAGAAACACAATATTAAAGAAACAAAATGGATATTTTTGTAACTTTTAGCTCTAGAGGAGAACAGTAGAAAGTTGTTTCTGTTTCTCTCCACTCGACTTCAGCTCGGACTTATAACTATTGTAAGTGTACTACAGTCTACACATCGACACTGCATTCCTTCAGCTTCCAGTCCGCATACTTGTACAACAGGGTCACTCCTGCAGATGACAAGAAACACAATATTCAAGAAATTAATTGAATATTAAGTACAACTTTTAGCTCTAGGAGGAGAACAGTAGAAAGTTGTTTCTGTTTCTCTCCACTCGACTTCACCTCGGACCTATATTTATTGTAAGTATACTACACATCGACACTGCATTCCTTCAGCTTCCAGTCCGCATACTTGTACAACAGGGTCACTCCTGTAGGAGCGATCAAACAAAGTTATCTCAAATTAAACTGCAGAAAGTACAATACACGCTGGACCTTACAGTTACATTGTAATAAATGACAAGAAAAACGGAAGGTCCATAATAAGAACAGTAAAAAGATTAATTGGTACAAATTGGAGCAAAAAAACAGTAAAAAAATGATAAGATTAAGATAGTTACATGACCGTATGTAGAAATTACTATTTTCTTTCTAAATTTTAATTTTAATGGCCTATCGCGTTTGACTGTGAGTCTGCAACGTCTGTAAAGACATAACTGAGCAAATGTAGCATTCAAGTCTGAGTGGACATTGACAGTCAAATCTCAAATGAGAGAGGGTGCCAAATTAGAAGCGAAACTCGTAATTTTGGACATTCCATCTACGAAATTCTACAATTCTGTGATTCCATCCGCCATTAATTTCGACAAACAGTTCTAACTTTCTTATTTCTCTATTTGGCTTGCAGTGGCATTTTTTAAAGAAATGATCATCACGCTCATGATTGATATATTCCTTCAAAGTTTCCATACCAAGTCTTAATTAGTAATTAGTAATATCCTAAACAAATTTATTATCCACCTTTCAACCAGTTCATGAGATCCGATTGTAGTTCCATTGTGATTGTCACGTTACTTTGTCTTTGACTTTAGCTACATTAAGTTACATTATTTAAAGTAGGGTCTTTCATTGAAAAATCAAACATCCATTATAACTGTCGTGAATATCAAATTTATATAGCATTATGATCCTAGAATCAATTTTATACCGTCAAATTACCAAAAATATTATAGAAAGTCGAAAATTATGGGAAAAACGAAGGCTATCTTGTTATAAAAAATACGTGCAAAGCGGAGAGCCGATGGCAGTGCGATCGCATGTTGACGATGCAGCGATATATCGCGATGCGTGGCGCCGGTTGATTTGTGTGTCCGCAATTTGTTTGCGTGCGCGCTCCGCATACCCGGATGTGGTTGTCGGCTGCTAGTGCTACGGTACCGCAGTGTGCCGGCCGGTCAGAGATTTTCCGCCCAATCGTCGGCGAAGCATTTGGTAGGCATATGGGCAATACTTGCACTGAGTCAGCTGCTTTTGGCTGCTTGCGACGATCGTCAGCCAGACTCCGTCGCGACTTTGAAACTAGTTTTCCTTGACAGTAGCATTTCATTTGTCATGCCAATCGAATGAAATAATTGAAATTGGAAATATCTTACCTCGTTTAAGAATTTACTGATTACTTTTATACCGGAAAAAGAAGTTGAAAACCGACAGTCAAAAATTCACAATGCGTGCAATAACAAGTAGTTCCGGCGTAACTACGGTGGCACTTGTAAAGTATTGTTTACATCGTTTTCTTGCTGGCATATTTCCCACAATATTATTATATTTGGTAATTTGACGGTATAAAACCGATTCTAGGATCATCATGTTATATAAATTTGACATTCATGACAGCTATTATGGATGTTTGATTTCAAATGAAAGACTTATTATGATTTGTTATTATTGTGTTATGAATGATTTCAGGCTAAATAATTCATTTTTGTGTTAAGATTTTTCACAAATATTCTTGTTCGTTTTCTTTTACCCCTCTCCAGGATATAGGATTAGGACAAGTACCAGATGGCTCCAGTTACTTATGCAAATGAGTATCATCCCACGGACGATTTCTTCATTTCATAAAACAAGGACTTTTCATCCTTAATTATTTATTTATTCATGGAGATATATTTTGAACACGTGTGGCAGCAAACAAGGCTGAATTTCATGTGCTTAACATTGAATTAAAACAGTATTATTCATATAAACGTCGACAATTATTTTGATTTTTTTAACAGTACATGTATACATCATATTCATTTGTGTAGTCAGGGGGGGGGGGTGAATGTGCCCCCAATAATAACAATAAATATTTGTGAATAATTGTTGTACAATACCTTTTTGGAACCATGTACTTGTAGCTTCCCTACCCCCCCCCCCCCCCCCCCCCCCCTCCCCCCGGCCACCCATCAACTCAAACTCCCTGCTAAATAGTGGTTGGTCTACTGCATTTATTTATTTCAGTACTAATATAAATAAATCATTTGTCATATTAATTGATATTGTGATTGTACAATTATAACTATTTTAATTTCATTGTTTCTTATTTCTATGTATGGAAAAAAATATTCTTTGTATATTTCATTTTTATTTTGTTAATAAATGCATAAATAAATCTGCCTTAAAACATTTTACAAAAAACAAACAAGATAACACAAAGTACACAGACCACTACTCAAACAATTATAATGTTGGTACTGCACACAACATGTCACATTCACAGTCGATACTCATATCAATGCCATATCATTGCCTTTAACAAATATAAACTTAACGTTTACTTGATTCACACCAGCTGTCGACTGATCAAGTAATCATGTAATCTCTTAAAATGTTGTTGTTTTTCTTTATGGAATTTTAATATGTATCATTATTCATTACAAATGAAACTTAACAAAGATTAACAAAAGCATACAACACAAAACTAAAAGTAACATAACACAAAACAAGAGTGCATTTTCTCATCATTCTTTCTTAGTTTGTGGTTTGCAGAACAGCACTTGTTCTTTCTTGATTGTAGAGCTTGACTCTTGAGCAACGGCATCCCACACCAGAATAATGAACTGCCTTGATGTTGGTCACCTGGTACTAGCAGAGTTCTGGTTGGATGGTCGATGGAGAGGTTGGCAACTCGCTCTGCAAGAATTTCTTCTGAAGATCTGAAATTAGAACAATTAGAAAAATAAACATTACCAATCAAATTACATGTTATCGGTGATGAATAAGGGACAATCATTATTGACGTAGATTTATTTTAGAAACATTAATATTAATTATGTAATGCCTGGTCTGTTCATTTATTAATTCTGCACGACATTTAAAATTGCAAGAATAAAGATATTTCATTTTCAACATTGTCAATAACTGCATGACAAGATGACAACTACTGTATACTTTAGTAGTACTAGTAACTCTAGTCTCTATACTTGTCAACAAAAGTTCAAAATATTTCGAAATTCAACCCGTGTCAACTGTCATTGTCATGATTGTGTACATTTATTGCATTCTAAAATGTACAAATCAGTATCAAAATCAAATATCATGATTCATAATCTATTAAGTATGATCTAATGTTGCAAATTTATTATTATTATTAATTGAGTTCATGAATTATGGTTATTTTCCCTTTTGAAACAATATTCATTCCATTCCAACACAATACAACTAATATGGGACTATCCAAACAACTGCACACGCGGGGAAGTCCCCGGCGAGTGCGAGCGATGCGCCGATACAGCGATCACGATATTGGCCACATTTGGTGGGAAACTCCCCCGAAACTCCCCGGTAAGACCTATCTTCACGTTCGCATAATTTGATTGTGCTTCATTGGATCGGAAAAGGCGAGTACAATTAATTCGAGAAAGACCTGAACTTACATAAAATGTCATATTTTCTATGCTCACTATGTGCCAGATTTTACTATTTCGAAATGGGGAAAAAAATCACTTCAAAAAACTATGAAAAATTGTACTTACTTATGACTTTCAGAACGAATTTTGTTGCATTTTCCGCTCGTTCGACAGGCGAATTTGGTATCGATGGATTGCAAAATTTCCACAGAAGATTGTAACACGTAGGTCTATGGCTGAAGACTATTCACATGATACATTTTTGAAGATCCATCCGCCCCTCTACATGGCACTGCGAGACTCGCACAGCGAATCGCGCGCACGCGATAGCACGCATTGGAGGCAAAAACGTAATCACCTCAAAAGCCCGATTCGCAACAGCGCCATCAGCGTTCATGAGGGTACCTATTTAAAGTCTTTATTTATTTTAAATTTAAGTTAACTAAGTAAGTAAGTTTAAAATGAAATCAAATGACATTCTGGAAGTAAAACAATGAATGTGGGTAGGCATCGTCATTCGGCGTTACATGGCGTGCGCGCATGGGCCATATTTTTGTACACGTAGTTTGCGCGATGTTTGGCTGTGGGCAATGCAACTTCGCTATTGCAAGGGTGGAGGGATATACTATTTTTCCAAATGTAATGCGGTCAAACAGCTGATTGAACCACGTAATATGCATGTGAAGTATACACAAGATATGCTTGCGATGATTATAGATCCGGTTCGTGTTTTGAATCGAGAAACTCGACCAATTTCAACCTCCGTAAGTCATTTTTTGCCGCATTTTCGCAGTGAACTTGTTGAAATCTCAAATTTTCGAGCAATCGGCAGTAGTCTGCACTTTGGAAACTTACATTTTTGGATGATTCAGGTGTTTTTACGATATATTCTCGGAAGATTTGTCCGCCTCAAGCAGTCTCACATAATCATTTTGATGCTCGAACAGGGGCTTTTGGGGCTTCGATTCGGTGATTTTAGCCGTCGTCGCCGGCGCGCCGGGGCCCGCCGCGTGTGCTGTCGCGCGAGCGGGTATTCAAATTGCGTGCAGAGATAGTGGGAGCGCACGCCGCGTGCGAGCCAGAGACCAAGCGAGCGACATCGGTCGGGCACACGAAAGGTAAGCTCGCAGCGCGCCATTAAGTGAATGGCGAAAATTGTGACACAACAAATGGGTAAAATACCATATTTTTGGCAAAATATCGGTATTTGTTTGGATTTTAAAGGGCATAATGATCTACATCAGGTCAGTCCTGACTCATAGAATATAATTTGCATTAATTTCGCGCAATTTTCATTTTCATTTGGTGATGCCTAATGTGGGTGTTGTTTTGGATTGCCTGGATTTCATATCTATCTAGGCATTTGTTATGTTGCATGTTATCTTTATAATTTAAATTATTTTGTTGGCATTATATAAATTATAATCAAGCATAAAAATGTTAATGCACATGCACGCCCCCATTTCGAACATGCAGGTCTCCATCATTCACTTCACACACAAACACTAAAATACACGCACGGGGACTATGACCCAGTGATTACGTGCAAACAGCGCAGCTAAACAAATAATCAATTTACCCCCAGCCGCGGCTCCCAGCCAGAAGAATTTCCTCTTGTGGCGCCTCACAAAGTTCCAAAGACCTCCGAACATTGCAGAAAATTAAAAATGTGGTACTTTTGTGAAGTTTCGGGTGTAAATTCGATGTATAATCAACGGTGTCTCCGATCAACCTGCGTCAACAACATGATAACAAATGAACGGCTATTCGTCACAGCCGCGCACGTGATTCGCAAATGGGGTGGGGGGGGGGGGGTACCGGTGTTGAGAGTTGCGATTTATCGATTAAAAGTTCTATGGATTTTGTTTTGTGCTTGCTGCTTGCTTGTTAGCAAGTAGTTTTGATGATTAGCTGAAATATAAAGTGCTCGCAGGTTGGAGACCCACTTGGAGAATTCCTAGCTACGCTACTGAACGCCCCTAGCTGTGCCCGTATTTTGTTAATTCTAACGTTCAAAAACTAATTTATACATCCATTTTAAGTTTTCGCTGCCCGCTTTGTGCGCGAACAGATTATCTCAGTTTATTGTGTAACTTGCGTCTGGGGTGAGTACGTTTTCTGTACTAGTTCTAGCCTAGTTCTAGTTTTCTGTACTGGGCCGGGACTGGGCCACGTAGTTCTCGTGAACTGTCAACTTCTCGAAAAGAGTCGTGTGTTAACCCGGTTGACTAGTATACCCTGCAAATCACAACCAAAAGAGTAAATACTGCAAGAATCTTCAACATTGAAGGAGGCGGTTTCTGTACGTTATAACCTACCCAGGTTTGTACAGTATACTCAATATAGAACTAGAACTAGAACTAGAACTAGGCTGGCATATTGCTCTGGCTGCTTGTGTGACGTGCACCAAATTGCACCATTTCAAGTATATAAATGTAAAATCTTCCCCATGGGAGGGGATACCCCCTCCCAAACCCTCCCCCCTATGGCTCTGCCCCAGCCCTCGGTCGCTTCGCTCCCTCGGGACTCATTCTAGGCTGTAGGCTATTTGTTGGATCATACATAATGTGCCATATGGTTAATGTTGGAACTGTGTATGACACTAAATACAATATTGTGTGTTGGGGTGCATAATATTAGTGTGTCAATTATTTGTTTTCTTCGTGAAAAATATATTTAAAATTTCTAGTCGATCGAATCATAACACGCTTTCCCAGATACAGTTAATCTTAAGCCCGAATTTCCTATCTAGGTATGCACCAGATCGCACAATTTCAAGTCCAAAAATATGCAAAAGCTCCCTACCGTGGGAGGGGGACACCCCCCTCCCCCACCCTCCCCCCGCTCAGTCACTTCGCTCCCTCGAAATGTCTCACTCTCATCTCTGCTCAAAGCCCCTGTGAGTGTGGTTGGGCATGAAGCCCCTATACACACAAAAAATCGTGAGCCCCCTTAGGTCTTTGACCCCCCCCCCCCCCCCCCCCCCCAATCCAAAACTGCTTCCGGCGCGCCTGGGGGGGGGGGGGGGGGCTCCTGGGGCTCAACGTCTTTACATTTAAATTGTTTTGCTTGGCAAGCAATGCTATAAATTATAAGCGGTAGGGAAGGTGGGGCAGGATGGGACTAGGGGCAGGCTTGATGGGACAAGCTTATATTTGTCATGGGAAGCAATAGCTGGCGCTATCCGCTGTACTTTTGAAAGACACATGCTCGGGTAGCTATATTAACGCCCAGTGATGACGGGATATATTCTTTTGAACTTTTATAGAAAAACGCATTAGTTCGATTTCCGTCACGTCAAAATTTAGGCTTGTAAGAAGTTAGATCATCTCTGAGTCTGACAGTATATGACGAAGGATTGAAAGTCGATTGTGTGTGATTGTGGTAGCTAATATATCCACCTTACTTCATGATGCGTACTAGACTGAATGATATTCCCTGTGTCTCGGCGTGGTGCAAAATGTAATGTGTTTGTTTGGGGGGGGGGGGGGGGCAGGATGGGACACCGTTCTGTAGAATGGGACACTGTTCTGTTCCTGTTCTGTACGTATGTAATAATAAAGCCTTTGAACTATTTGTTTAAACTGTATCTCATTTCAGGACTCTAGGGCCATACACAATGCCACAAGAGATATAAAAAATTCCCCTTCTTTCAAGTTTATTTTTGCAGATTTTGGCAATGTTGCAACCCCATTCTGTGTCTCATCTTGCCCCAAATATGTGGGGCAGGGTGAGACACACACGATTATATAAAATTGACTATAACTTCAAAGAAGATTTGTCAAATAAGTCATGATTGGGTGTGATAGCGTAGCCTTACATAATTACATATCCTAATGTACGTCTGTGTATCTATTTTGTTGGTTGAAATAAACTATCTTGAAAAAAATGTGGCCCATCCTGCCCCACCTTAATTTTGATTTTATGGGGCTTTTAATAGCTAAAAATAATGAAAAAAATAGCATCTGGGAGCTCCATCCCGTGCACCCCGCCAGGCAGACCCTGGACCCCACCAAAACGCAGGGGCGTCGATCCGTTTTTGCGATTGGGGGGGCGAAATTTGAAATTTTTTCCAGAGTGACCACTGAGAGAGCTAAAAGCCCCACATTGGCATGACCGGAAGTTTTATTATGCGCTCACTGAAAGTTTCTTGATGGCTCGAAGACCTGACTTTGAGGGGTACCCACATTTGGGGACAATAATAGGGGGTCCAGGGGGCGGAGCCCCCGGAAGCTTTTAGATTTCAGACATTTGCAACTCCTATCATGGGTGTTAACATTGTATAAAATAGTGAACTCGTAACGTATTTTTAAAAGGCATAGCGAGGAAAGATTGAGCTTGCATGAGATGGATCCACGTAATCCTGTATACTATAGAGCCATCGATATAGTCTAGGGCATTGGCTCCCATGAAACTAAGCAAGGGCGTCAACAACTTCTCAAAAGTGGAGGGGAGACATTGCGAGGAAGCGAAGCGACCGAGCGGGGGAGGGTGTGGGAGGGGGGTGTCCCCCTCCCACAGTAGGAAGCTTTTGTATTTTTGGGCGTGAAATTGTGCGATTTGGTGCACGCCCCTGCCAAAACGGCTTGTGATTTTGGGTTCACAGTTCGGAGCCTCCACCCTCCGCCCCCCCCCCCCCCCCCCCCCCTCCTCCTCCATTGCAAAATTCCTGGCTACGATCACCATCATCATCATCATCATCATCATCATGAACAGGGTAATCATCATCATAATCATGGTAATCATCTTTGGGGGTTTAGTTAGCACGCTGTTTGATTTAAAAAAAAGAAGCAACCACAAGGGAATTACGGTACCGCCCCACCCCCTCCCCCCCATTTTCATTTATATATTTTGTTTGCTTGCTCTATGCTGTAGGTTTAATTTTGGGGCTATTTTGCCCGCTTTGTTTGTGACTAAAGTCGAACGAAGCGCACCGCTGTTTGTGACTATAGGCGAATAAGCTAGCTTCTGGGGGCTCCATGCATCCCCTGTACCCCGCCAGAGGCCCGATATGATAGGCAGGACCCTGGACGGGCCTGGACCCCACCAAAAGCGACTCGTGCTTTCGGGTTCACTTGCAGGTTCCGAGCCCCCCCCCCCCCCCCCCCCCCCCACCGGCTCACTTGAAAAATTCCTGGCTACAATCACCATCATCATGAGCCTCATCATCGTCATCATCATCTTTGGACTTTTGGGTTTAGTTAGCACGCTGTTTGAGTTAACAAAATTAAAAAACAGCACTTAAATAGGAATGCAACTCATTCTTTCAGGTTCACTTGACAGTTTCGGAGCCCCCCACCATGGGCGTCGATACTTACGTAATACCCATTCATCAGGGGGGGGGGGGGGGATGGATGAATGAATCATCCCCCCCTGATCAATGGTATCAATGACAGATCGACGCCCGTGCCCCCCACCCTCTGCCCCCCTCCCCCCACCCCCACCGTCCTCCACTTACACAAGAAGAAAAAAAAAACAGCACCAAAAAGGGCATTCACCGACACCTCTCCTCCCCTCCCCTCCTTCCCTCCCCTCCTTCCCTCCTTCACTCCTTTCCTCCTCCCCTCCCCCCCCCCCCCCACTGCATGCACTACACTAGTAGCTTCGATCGTCGCCAGCGCACGCGCGCCGCGCTGCCGCGCAATACGCAATTATTATAGCCAAATGCATAATTTGCATGCAAAATGCAATGCATGCGAAATGCATTCCGAATCGATCCAATGCAAAATCGTCGCAGCTGTTCCGAGCTGATTTGGAAGTCGTCAGTGTGAATTCAAGATAAGAATCCTACAAGATGAAGGAAGAAGATTCAGAAATCGGTGAAGAGAAGGACAGTTCAAGATCTGGTAAGCCCATTTTGGGGTTAGATTTTACATTTTTATTGGCTGTTTTTTCAATAAAAACAGAAACCGACACGGAACAGGAAATCTTAACTTAACGTGTCGGAAATCGGATACGCATAAACATAAACAATGGCAATGCAATTGCTCTTACAATTACTTTTAGTGTCTTGCGTGCATTAACATTTTAACATTGTATAGAAACTTAATTGATGTCATAGCTTTGCGTTTCACAACAATCTTGAAATTCTTGTGACATCAGCAAAGACAATACTCATCAATTAATTTTCTTTTTTTTGCTTTTTGTGTAAATTAATTGTAAATCTAACTCTAGCTCTAGTGAATGCTAGCGTTCTAGGTCGAGCTAGTACTAGTAGTAATACTATATAGTGCCCCCGAATTTATTATTGTTTGTGCACGATAATTGTGCTTAAAATGATACATATGATACGGTACTTACCACCGATTAGCAGATAAATATGTGATACAAAAATGGGGTGGATAAAAATTATGATTTTTTGCTCCATTCCGCATCAAAATGAGTGATTTATGCACCTCCTCGACTTCTCTCTGTGTTGTATCGCGACTTCTGAATGATCGATGACCGTACGACCACTAAACGCGCGAGTCAGATCTGCAGTCTATTCGGCGGGCGCGGTACTTGAATGGAGACCGAAGCGTTCAGAAGTTCAATCGTTCAGAAGTCGCGATACAACACGGAGAGAAGTCGAGGAGGTGCATAAATCACTCATTTTGATGCGGAATGGAGCGAAAAATCATCATTTTTATCCACCCCATTTTTGTATCACATATTTATCTGCTAATCGGTGGTAAGTACCGTATCAATGTATCATTTTAAGCACAATTATCGTGCACAAACAATAATACATTCAGGGGGCAGGGGCATTAGTATTAGCTCGACCGAGAACGCTAGCGTTCACTAGAGTTATTGTAAATCATGATGTCTTTTTAATGAGCACTTTTTTTTTTGTTATGCACATATTTTGTTTGTGTGGGGGGGGGGGGGGGGGGGGGAGGGGGGGGGGGGGGGGCATGTAAATAGCTATACTGGCTCCTGTTGTTGGGCCCCTTCTAATGCCAGATATGCTGGATAGTGTTCATTGACTGACGGTGCAGTGCAGTGTTCAGCTTTTTTATCTCTTTTTTCTTCCAGAACCAACAAGTACAAGTAAAGCCAAGATGAGTCAACAACAAGGAGGCGACGCTAGTGTGCCGGACTGCGCTGTATGCCTCCAGACATGCGTGCATCCGGTCGAGTTGCCATGTAGCCACATATTCTGCTTCCTCTGCGTCAAGGGAGCGTCCACCAGTACCGGCGGTGCGCCCTCTGTCGACAGGAAATCCCTGTCGACTTCTTCACCAGCCCCAAGCTACTGCTCGCTCACGAAGGCGATGTCGACGAGGATGACGGCGAGGAGGTGGAGGAACACTACACATGGTTCTACGAGGGCCGCAACGGGTGGTGGCAGTACGACGAGAGAACGAGTATCGAGCTTGAGGAGAGTTATCGCACCAATAAGAGAACGTTTGAGCTCCTGATCGCCGGGTACGTGTATGTGATAGACCTGGACAGCATGCTGCAGTACCGGAGGGCGGATCCCTCGCGACGCAGGCGGATCAAGCGGGACCTCGTTAATGCTCCAAAGAAGGGCATTGCCGGCTTGAAGATTAAGGTGAATTTTCAGTTTGTAAAATGTTGACCGATTTATTGTTTTTGGAAAGAACTCAACCCAAGGAAGTTTTTGTCCAGACAGATATTTTTAGTGGAATCATTGCTAATAGCATTTCTAGTTAGAAACTTGTAAATAATATTAAAACAAACAAAATGTATCTTACAAGTGCTTAAATATGGTTTTAATACATTTTACTTTAGATGTTATTTAATAGGTTGATCTTTGCCCTTTTTTGATGGTTGATAAAGTTACATCACCAAGGAAACAAGATAAAGATCTAGGGAAAACAAATAATTCCTCGGACAACAAGTTAATTTGGCTGGTTCCAATTCTCTATCTTTTGTATTTTTACCTTGCTTTAAAAGTTACCTGATAACAATGGTCATTGGCTCAAACTCTGCCTGATAACGAGGTTCAGCATTAATAAGAGATTGATAGCCAAATAATTATTCATGAGTTTGATGACCATAAATCACATTCTACATCAACCATCTTTCTACAATTTTTCAGGTGAAAAGGGAGGAGGAATCTGCAGACAGAGAGGTAGTTGGTGCGGAGGAGGAGAAGGAGAATGCCGGAGCAGTTGGCGGCACGTTGACGACACAGACAGTTGGAAATAAAAACAAATCAAGTAAAAAGAAGACTAACAATGACAAGAGAAGCTCGCAGATCGAGGATGATATCGAGGGTGATGACGACGACGACCGAAATGGAAGAACTGCTACCTCCAACGCTGATCGTGGTGATGCAGCTTCTGGTGAAAGTGTTTATGAAGTACACCTAACAGGTGCGTCATCATCATCACCCTCCTCAAGAACTAGTACAGAACAAACCACTTCTCAGAGGAGTGCAGCTCGTTCACCCCATGCTGACGAGCCAGCTGCTTACGCAGTCCCCGTTAGACAACGCAGGAAACCTAGTGATTCTCCGGCCGCCAACAATTCACAGGTAGCAAGAGACGCCCAGTCAAACCCTGCTACTGCTTCACCAGACCAAAATCCATCCCAAAATGTAACCGTATCCTCCACCGGAGCAGGTGGTCTTCCCGTTCACCACCAGCGCACCCATTCGGCGCCCGAGGTCCGACCCTTGCCAAGACCTAGGGGCAATCCTCCCTTGGCCCCTCCTCGCACACACTCTTCAATTCAAAATATCAGGCATTCCTCTGGGAGACCCGAGGAAAGCTCATCTTCTACTTCGAATCAGAGCACAAGGCCCTCGACCGCAGGACCAGAGGAGGACACTGCCGATAGCGTGGAGGACTTGTCTGAGAGGGTGAGGTCTGAACTTGTGATCAACATTGAGAGGAGCTCTGGTGCTAGGCGAAGGCAGACTCATCACCAAGTGCATGAAGTTTGATCTACTCCTGTACTCATTATTGAGTCACACCGTAAAGCCATTCTTCGTTTTTCGGAGCCCTATAAAGAGTTTTGATCTTTTGTGAGAGGGAAAAAGGAGCTGCTTAAAGGAAACTGCGATACGTTGCAGGACTTATCTGCGAGGGTGAGGTTTAAACTTGTTGTCAACATTGAGAGGAGCTCTGGTGCTAGGCGAGGGCAAACTCATGTCCATGAAGTCTGATCTACAATGTACTTACTTATTGGGTCACACCATAAAGCCATTCTTTGTTTGTCAGCTACAAATCAAGAGTATAACATGTAGATGATACGTAGGGAAATTATAGATTGTGTATTTTGTTGTACACTGTGACTGTGTACAAAGCTAAAAGGAAAGTCTATTTTGAAGAGATATAATAAGTATTGCTGATCATATGGGTATACAGGTTTACATTGTAACTGCCACTGTGACTTATCAGATATTTTGAGTACCGACTCCACAAACCAGAGAACTTTTTGATGCAAGAGTTATCTCTTTCCTTTCATGACTGAATTATGTGAATCATTATTACCAATGACTGGAAAACAAACATTCTGAAACTCTCTCTAGATGATCTTGCCAAGTGAGACATCAAAATGATGTTTTATACCTGCAGATGTTGTACAACTATTTAGTACATGGGCGTAGCTCTGTCATTGATACCTATTCATCAAGGGGGGATTCATTCATCCCCCCCTGATGAATAGGTATTACATGTACGTACATGTAAGTATCGACGCCCATGATTTTGTACATAACCGTATTTAAAGTGTATGATGAAAACATGGCATGCGTAATGTACCTAGGTCAAATCCACTGGGACTGAAGAAAATGTGCAGACTTTGACTAAATGCGAGTAAAAGAATATTTTTAAAAATAGAATCGGTCCTTTATGGAAGTTGGTAGCCTGTTACAAGGGCCTCATCATATTTTAAATACTTTGAAGTCTAGAAATGCATACGTGTACGTAAACTAGTGCATGTACTATATTTTTCATACAAATACCTAACTTTTTTGTCTACAGTCTGGTCTTGGTTATCTGGCCATCATTTATCCGGAAAATCTATTAACGGGGCATGATCTCGCAGTTCTATGTTCATTTCATTCATTTCTACTTTAAAATGGCACTCAAAATTTGGGGGTTGGTTTTGTACTGTACATATAAATTGATTATTGTCAGTGTGTACAGTTATCTCATGCGAAAATCAAATACTTGCATGTATGTATGAATGAATTTACTCACCTATACTTACCTCCAAAATATTATGGCTTTCATATGTGCGAACATACATGTATACTCATAAATGTGATGCGCTTCCCTTTAAATGAAATGCATGTTGCTATATTGATATACTTCTCTGGCAAAATTGCTAAATACTGATGGATGCTGGTCCCGACATGGCCAGATAACCGAGGCCGGACGGTGTTTCAAAATTAACAAAAGGTTCAGGAATCATGTTCATTCAAAATTAAAAATGTATTTCTTAGGTCTTTCTACCTCTGATCATGATTATTTATAATATCAAAAGCTTAGGCCCTGCAACACTTCCATTAATTTAGCATATTTATTTAATTTTTGTATGTGTGTTTAAGATGACAAACTTGTACATGTATTTCGTTTAAAGTTTAAAGTGATCCGTTAACTTTACACAAGTTTTCCAAAAGTGTCATTTTGGACTTAAAGGGTACCACCAGGCAAAGAACAACACATAATTATATGTTTTGGTACCGTTTGGTGATATCAAATAGATACCCAACATTTTGCAAAGGGTTGTGTAATTCATAAACAAAGCAATTAATTTCCACCACTTACGGAACCACTACTATTTCCTGGTTCCATACGGGCCAACATTTGCGAGTGCGCCAATGCTATTCATGCGTACGTTTGGAGACAATAGAATCCCGGGCGATTCGTTCGCTCTGCACACATTAGCCTTCACAATTAAGACCGTATGAATGCATGCTTTAGAATTGTGATGCGTTTTCCAATTATATTTTTTTTCTTTCTGGAAACATATTTTTGTGAACTAATTGATGGAATGAAATACTAAAGATGTTACCTTTCATTTGTAAGAATATTATTTTTGGCTGGTGGTACCCTTTAAATCACATACCAATATATTTTTCTTCAGAATTATGTTTTAAAGTTTCATAGAAAAAGAAAACCATTTACCTTGTGAAAAAGGGTGAAAATTTATGTCAGACTTTATATCACCAACTTCACTCAAATCAAAAAGCGTTCCGGAGCGCTTTTCAATTTAATCATAAATATCACTTAAAAGATCAAAACCCATTCTCCATTCTTCTGTTACCATGACCATAAGGTAAACAGCAAGGTACAAAAGAAGTGTGAAAAGTGATTTTGCTTGAATTTGACAAAGTTAATGGATCACTTTAAAATAGATGGGTAGATGATATGACTAAGGTGCCATAGAATAGAGTTTGATAGAGATCACGGAAAAATAGTTTATTGTTGAACAACGATTGTGTTTTTGCTTTGGTGTGTTTTCTCTGGCATTTCATATCTAGATAGAAAGATATGTAACTTAAATTATGTTGAATTATATTTAACATAACATTCAGTACATGTACCTGTTTGTGAAAATGAAATATATGATTTGATAACTGTCTGTTTTGTCTTGTGTTATGTTTGACTCGAATCTTTGACTCGAAATTGGTACTGGCTTGCTTGCAAGGTCAGTACAATACATGTATTCCAAATTTTACTTGCCCAAATTACGTTCAGGCCATGAAAATTAATTTGTTATCCCAGGGCTCAAAATTGGCAACAGCTATCTTTGGCAACTGTAGTCCATAAATATATCTCAAACAACCTGGCTTATCGTAGTCTGGAAAAATCTAGCTTATCCATACATTACAATATGTCGATTTCAATTATTTAACTCCTTGAGAGCCAAGCTCGCATTTTTGCGAGTTACAATACACGCAAATGCCATATGTAGAGCATTAAAGGAGGGGTTCGGACGATTTCCAGCATTTACCAATCAAAGAAGCAATATTTTTTCAACATATTGCCTTTGTCCCGACGAAAAAAGACCAACTGGATCATTCACAATCACTTTGGGACTAAATAAGGTAACAGTTCTTGATCGAATCTGCCGCCAGTGGGATCTATCCCAGCATGCAATTTTCGTGACGTCGATGCCTCACTTTGCTGCCAATACAAAGCAAAGTGAGGCTGGCGCGTCACGCGACCACGTGATAAAAATCGGAAGCGTACAGAAAATAGACGATGAATATCAAAAATTGCAGACACAAAACAATAAATCATAATAAATCATCCTGATATATTTTGTTGATAAAAATATATGAGTAATTTTTTTAGATTCTGGTACATTAATTTTGAAATCGTCCGAACCATCCCTTTAAAATCCCTGGCACGTTAGAGTAAAAAAAAATCATGTACATCATGTATTCAGACTTGCAGGTATCAGTGTTGTAACAATAAACCATGTCCAGTATTTATTTGCTTCATTATATTTATTTGTACTTTGTAGTGAACTATGTGTATATTTGGCAGCTGCCAAATACAATGAACTTGTCATGTTCAGAAAGGTCCACATGTAATATAATTAGTCCTAAATATAATTGTGTTGTTTTTTTCATTTGTAGTATCATTAAATTATCTACTGATTAAAATTTCTATTGTTCTTTTGTATCTATGAAGCACATTGAACTAGAGACACTATGGCCCGTATTCACAAAGGTGGTTTGTACAAGCCCCGGTTCAAACCACGGTTTACATCTATATGGAATGCCAATTGTAAACTGATGGAGAGAGAATGTGTACCATCAACATTGTTAACAAGCAAGGAATTTACATTCTCTCTCCATCAGTTTACAATTGGCATTCCATAGATGTAAATAGCGGTTTGAACCGGGGTTTGTACAAACCTCCTTTGTGAATACGGGCCAGTAAGTGTGTGTGGGTGTATGCATCTCACCAAATGACAAAGGTCTGAAAACACACCCATCAAGTGATGACACACTATCAAAACTGGTGACATCCTGGGTCGTTGACGAGTGTATTTTCTGACATTCGTTATTGGTTTATATGTGTACACAGATGCATGAAGATGTGTGCCTGCGTATGTGTGTGTGTGTGCGTCCATAGATTTTCAGTTTGGTAGCACTTTCATGCAAGGCTCTACAAAAATGAATTGTCTGATTTTAGCTCGCCAGAAATCGTATTAAATTTGGTACACTAGGTAAAGTGCTATAAATTTGTCATTATTTTAAAAGTATTCAAGATGAGTTATTGCCCTGGGCCCTGTTTGATAAAAACTTTTAAAATTGCTGTAAGTGTCCATTTATTGTAACTACCATGGAAACAGCTGCAATGCTCCATACTGATTGGCTGTTGACCCACTAGTTATGATAATTGGACATTTATAACGAAAATAAAGGTTTTATGAAATGAGGCCCTGGGGGCGTTGCATAAAGAGTTGCAATAAAACATAATCGGAAAATGAACCTACATGTGCATAAGTTTTCTGACTTGTATTAATTGCAACACATTATGCAGGGCTCCACACTCGCCTTTTTAGTCAGTGGCCCTGTCGGGCCAGTAAAATCGTTTTTTCCCCTATTCTGGTGGCCCGAAAGAAAATTTACTGGCCCCAAAATTGTATTTCATGAGTAAGCTTTTTACTATTCAAAATATCACTCTTTCCTAATCAAACCTGTGATTACAGATGACGCATAACATAAAAGAAAACAAGATTTTTTTTTTATTTTGTCAATGTTGGGTTGAAAATCTGCTTGCCCGATCGGGCCACCAAAATATGACTTTTATACATTTTGCTGGCCCCAAGTGCAATTTTACTGGCCCCGGGCCAGCGGGCCAGTGCGAGTGTCGAGCCTTGCTTTATGCAAAACCCCCCTGGTCGGGCAAGTGATTTGTAAGTATTTGCCCACAGCTGATTTTCACTTGCCCAGGGCAAGCAGGCAAGTGGGTTTGTAGAGCCCTGTGATATGCATTCTATTTTGGATACCAAACAAATAAACAAACAAAAGTAGTCATAAGTCATTAAAAAAAGGTACTTACAGCTTTATTTTGTATGTAATAGTAAAATAGAAAATGTATCAAATAGTACATGTACAATTTCTTAGAGATTATATTTGAATACAGCTATAAACAGATATCTATACAAATTTCATATAAGACTCGAGGACGGAAGAACTGCAAGTAATATATTTGCAGATTCATGGACGGTAACCGTTATGTATTATATATGTTTGATATCACAATCATATATAATATGAACACACACACAAAATCGATAACAAAAATTCAAAATAAAAAGAAAAGGGAAGTACAATGTACAATCGTTGTTCTGAAATAGATACCGATATCTAAACAATTGTCAAATTATAAGATTCAAGGATGGTCATACTTGGAAGATATATGGATGGTTATCTGAAGTTATACATTTTTAATATAATCCAGAGGGGTTTGAATCCAGGAGAAACCCCATTTTCTTTGCTCTTGTCTCATTTATGTCATTATACTTTCGGGCCCCGTTGCAGAAAGAGATACAATCGATTGTAAGTTACAATTAATTGTAAGTCAGAAAATGTGCGCGTTTAGAACACATGATCCGACTTACAATTAATTATAACTTACAATCGATTGTATCTCTGTATTTTCAGTTTCCCTGTAATATTGAAACACTTTTAATATCATGTATAAGATAAAAAACATACATGTACACACAATGTATTTGCCATCGATAACCACAATTAAACAAACTTAGAAAAGAAAGGAGTACTACATGTACATACAAATGTTCTGAAAGATCTATAACAATTTCATATAAGATTTGGTAAATTATGGACGGCTATTGATCATATTATATCACTTAAAAATATGAAACATACACAAAATGTATCTCCCATTGATTACTAAAATTCAAAAACATAGAAAGTAAAGAAGAAAGTACTGCAGTTGTTCTCAAATAGATAAATAAGTGTAAATGTACATTTAACATAGTTCAATTTCAAACTTAATTTCACAAGTAAGATTTTTAAAAATTGGTACAGTTTAAACAAAATGTCCTATCAGTCCATAATACAAAGTAATACATGGGAGGATGGAATAAAGTCACACACACACACACACACACATGAAAAATAAAACTACAAAATTCATTTTAAAATGTTGAACACAGATCAAGGTGATACAATAAAATGTTTGCATATTTCAGGAAATGTACACACATATCCCCCTTTTTTCCCCCTATATGTTTGTACAGGTAGTTTGTATATATTGTTTGTTCGATTGTAAGTTGAATTTACTCGTACAGTTGAACCTTGCTTTAAAGAGCTCTGATATAACAAAGATATCTTTTTGGTACCAACATTTAAAACACCTTTTAAAACTCTGGTAATGTTCATAGTCCCACAGCTTACTAGCATTAAAACTAGCTGATAACAACTCTCAAGATATACTAACCGCTCCATTAGTTGTTCATCAAGCTCTAACTTCGTGACGAGTATCATCCTAAAGCTCTGGAGGAGGTTAATGCAATATAGTGCACTATTAACAGTGCAATAGTTGTACATTGCACGACTTACTGCACTCACTGCACTAACGGATAACAACTCTCAAGATTATAGAACCTCTCCATTAGTTGCTCATCCAGCTCTACCTTGGTGACGAGGATCAGCCTGAAGTTCTGGACGCAGTCGGTTCTGAAGTTTGTAGTATTATAATCTAGTAGCAATAATGCACTATTGACAGTGTTATATCTTGTAGTGCACAAGCCCTGGTATATACCGCATACCGTCCATAGAAACTAGCTGATAACCACTCTCAAGATAACCCCATCTCTCCATGAGTTGTTCGTCCAGCTCTATCTTGGTGACCAGGATCGTCCTAAAGTTCTGGACGCGGTGGGTTCTGGGGTGCGTGCAGTCTGGTACCAATAGTGCAATAGAATCCAGAACTAACTGAGACCATTGCACTTTTACTCAAGCTGCAAACTAGATGATAACGACTCTCAAGATATAGAATCTCTCCATTAGTTCTTCGTCCAGTTCTATCACGGTGACGAGGAACAGCCTGAAGTTCTGGACCCGGTTCTGAAGTTTGTAATATAATATAGTCTAGTACCAATAGTGCACTACTAACAGTGCAATATCTTGTAGTGCACTAGTTTATAGTACTCACAGCATACCATGTACCATCCATATAAACTAGCTGATAACGACTCTCAAGATATAGAATCTCTCCATTAGTTCTTCGTCCAGTTCTATCTTGGTGACGAGGAACAGCCTGAAGTTCTGGACCCGGTTCTGAAGTTTGTAATATATAGTCTAGTACCAATAGTGCACTACTAACAGTGCAATATCTTGTAGTGCACTAGTTGTGTCTACTGCATAGTACTCACATCATACCATGTACCATCCATATAAACTAGCTGATAACGACTCTCAAGATATAGAACCTCTCCATTAGGTCCTCGTCCAGTTCTATCTTGGTGACGAGGATGAGCCTGAAGTTCTGGACCCGGTTCTGGCTGAATTTGTTCTTGTTGTACTCCTCCCCATCACTCTCCTTCACCAAGTAAAGATACCTGGGAGGAAAGAGAGAAGAGAAATTTTGAAATGAATTAAAAATAGAGAATTTAGAGACAAATATAAATGGTTTTGCATGGACGAGGGGTATGGCACGATTGCACTCTTCCCCGTCACTTTCCTTCACCAAATAAAGATACCTGGGGGGAGAAAAAAGATGAGAAATTATGAAATAAAAAGATGAGAAATAATGGAAAAAAAAGAGAAATTGTGAAATAAATTCAAAACATAGAGATGAATATAACTCCTTTTGCAAATCATCATAGACGTGGGGTGTGGCAAGACTGGTAGAGTACCGTAAATACCGGCGCAATCGCCGCATCCGCGTAAACGCCGCATGCCGACTTTGGGCATTGAAATTGGAAAAAAAAAAAATGTGGGAGAAAAGTGCGCTAGGAAAACTGGCAACAAAAAAAGCGGGAATAACGGCGGGAAACCAGAAAATCGGCTGGGAAACCTAACCCTACTGTACTGCACTGTACTACAGAGAACCAGGTACTGTGATGTACGTACGTGCAAATGCAATGCATTCATAACGCACGTAGCTAGATCGATGACAGCTAGGCGAGCGCGGCGCTGGCAGTGTGCATTTGTTTCGTAACTTTGAAGTTAAAAACGTATCAGATTTCGCAAATATCAGCAAAAAAAGGTGAGAAACCATTCTAGGCCAGGGTAAACGTGGACAATTTGGCTATATGAGACCTCACACCACAAAACGTCCAATAAGTCGGGAAAAATGATTGTGCTAATTTTTACATGATAGTAAAATAGAAGTCAATACCTTTAAAATGGTATATAATTTGGCATATTTGGACTAAGCGAACCCTCTCAAAATGAGCCGCCAAGATTTGGAACATGGCTGAATCAGTTTTAAAGTTAGGGAAAAAACGGGCCGTTTCAAAGATCGGCGTCCATTCTAGCACTGTAATCTGATCATATTTATATGATTAAAAATCATATTTAAACCTGATTTCTGACGCTCAAAATTTCACAGAAGGTAGATTATGATACCCTCATTCAGGAAATACCAAAATCCTGAATTTCATATTTTAAACAAAATTTGGCTATATCAGCTAATAACAGACAAACTACCATGGCGACATAACGGTCGTTTTGTGGTGTAAGGTCACATATAATGTTTTATCACGCAATACAATACAGTGCAATACAACCAATAGTCCCACACCTGCTGAAATGTGTTGTTTTGAGGCCAGTCAAGAGTGACATTTTGACTATCTCCGCGTACACGCCGCACCCCGACTTTGCAGGGTTTTTTCGAGGAAAAAGTATGCGGCGATTACGCCGGTATTTACGGTAAGTGCGCTCTTTTGTACTCATCCCTGTAGCTCTCCTTCACCAAGTAAAGATACCTGGGGGAAACAAATTATTAAAGAAAAGGACAATAAGAGAGATATACAGCAAACCTTAGAAAAACATCATGACTGAAGTATTCTTGCAGATATCCGGAAACCATGGGCGTCAATCCTTACGTAATACCTATTGATCAGGGGGGGATGAATGAATAGATCATCCCCCCCCCCCCCCCCCCCCTGATGAATGGGTATCAATTACAGATCGACGCCCATGCCGGAAACCGTTTCTTAATCTGCTTTTATACTCCAAATAGTGAATAATATCAAAGAAGACATAGAAAACTATTACAGCATAGCTGTTAGTAGGTCTCAACTAAATTGTAATACTCATCATTATAGACAGTATATGGAACAGAACATTAGTAAAAACAAAGTCTTTTAATACATTTTTTTTAATGATTTATATTTTTGAAGATATGAATGAAAACATTTAACAAAACGTTTCATGCCATTCTTTAAATTCCGTTTGATTTTAACATTCAGCTATTTATTAATTAATGACTCATTTACAAACACTTTGGGAAAACACGATAGAATTAAATTATTTCACATTGGCTTAGTTGTGCAGCTTAAATTGACGAATAAACTTGTCTTAAAGGAGTATTCCGGGCCTGATAAAACTATTCGTTATTTGAATAAGCAGAACAAGAGGAATTAATTGGTGAAAATTTGATCAAAATCGGACAGGAAACACGGGAGTTATACCTATTTGAACATCATGTAGTAATGAGCGATCGTTCCAAAATTGCCGCCAAATGCAACATCATTCACGAGCAACTCGCCATTGCTTTAGTACATGGAAAATACACTTATTTCTCATTTTCATAGCTAAAAATTAATTTGTCTCTGCTTGTCTTCACGAATTCATAGAAGAATATCGATGGGCCAACCTCATTGGAATTTGTAAGCTCATAAATTTGCTTTGCTATGAAGAAAATTTAAATTTGGAAAATTTCCATGTAGAAGTCAAAATGGCTGCAGCTCTCAAGTGACGTCACGATCGATAGCAATTGCGAACGATACTAAAAATCGGAGCAAAAGTTCATCCTGTCATAACTTTTTTATGCTCTACCGTTTTGCTCAGATTTTCGATCATGATTCTTCATATTCACCTCAATTTATAGCAGACATCACATTTCTTGGGTGGAATTCCCTTTAAATCATGGCTATATGCTACCTCTACTACACTTACTTCTCTTTTTCCCAGAATGCTCTTATTCAAGATGTCTTCAGAAGTCCCTTATGCACCTCATCAATCTGGATACACAAGTCTCAAACATGTCAACCTCCAGGAAGTCTAGCACCAATGGCTTGCCATATCTGGACATGGAATATACAGACTGATTTTTAGTTCATAGCAAATACTCAAATCACATAGAGATAATTAATGGGAAAACAGTTACAGGCAAACCTACACCTAAGGGAAACAAAAACAGTGGCACTGTAGACCGGTTACTTCAACAGACAGGTTAGAGATCACTTTTGATAGGCCACTATAGGCAGGTTTGCCTGCTTTAGGACAGGTGGCCGCTATGACAGGTTTGACTTATTTGTAATCAAGTTAAAAATCCTGGAGGAATCCCATTTTCTTTGCTCTTTTTCATTTAACCCATTCAGGACTGTATTATTTTGCTATAACATGCATTCTCCATACACTCCTGCCCGGGTATTTTCGGGACCAGTCCTGAACAGATTAAGTTAAAAGAGAGATGGACACCTCTAATCTCCACACACAGTTCTAAAACAAGTCCACCCACTTCCAGGATACCCAGCATAAGTGGCTTGTAATACTTGGCAGAGAGGCAAATATATATATAGACGATCAACAGATTTAATATTCAACATCTCTTTGAAACCAATAAAAGTAGCTTACCTAATCGCTCCTAGTATAGCTGGCCTAATCACTTCAGGTTCCATATGGTTTGGGTTGAGAGCGTTGATGAAGTTTGTGTCCTGGTAGCGAAGGAAAGTCGAGGCTCGACCGGAAGTGTCGAGGAGGAGGGGCCAACGACCGTCGGACTTGATCTTGTCACCGACATCTCTCATTAGGACGTCATTCAGCTCTTTGAAGTTCACCTTCACCCCGATCTCATCCTCTCCTAAAACAAAATTCGGGGAGCATGAATGGCAAAATTTATAAAATTCAAATTTTAATTTGTTCAAGACTTATCATAAAAAAAACTTTGGCTTGAGTCTATTAAAATAGGGCTCCACACTAGCGCTTGCCCTATAGCCCAGGGAAAGTCAAATTGATGTCGGGCTAGTAAAATGTAGTAAATGGTCTAATTTCATTCTCCGATTAGGCAAGTAACATTTCTGTTCAACTACGTGAGAAAAATCCTCTTCTGAAACAAAATTAGGGGAGCATTAATGGCAAAATTATAATTATTCAAATTTTAATTTGTTCAAGACTTATCATAAAAAAAACTTTGGCTTGAGTCTATTAAAATTAGGGCTCCACACTAGCGCTTGCCCTATAGCCCAGGGAAAGTCAAATTGATGTCGGGCAAGTAAAATTTAGTAAATAGTCTAATTTCATTGCCCGATCAGGCAATTAACATTTCTGTTCAACTACGTAAGACATTTTTTTATTCCTAATGCGTATATCTCATTTAGAAATAAGAGAGAAATTTGCCAAGCAGATGGAGATACATAGCAGAATTAATTTGTCTTATCTGTTTACATTATTTGTATGGGCAATGCAAGCACATTTTCTTATCGGGCAAGTAACATTCCTGATTCTATTTTCCCGAACGGGCAAATAGAAAGAGAGGTTAGTGTTGAGGCTTGTTAAATGTGACCGGCTATAGCAAAACCCTGCACTTGTCGGTAATTCATGTTTTGAAGAAATTGGCATTTTAAGTTCACATAATGTGTGTAAAAGACTGATGATTGTAAAATTGAAACAATCATATCTTCACCAATTATTGACCAATTTGTTTGAACAAAAAATCAAATGAAAGCTAGTGATGAGGCCTTTCTAATGGTATGAAAATCTACATTTTGATTTTTACCGACAAGTGCTGGGTTTGGCTTTAGCCGGTCACAAATGATGAAAAAATAAGTGATATTTACCACTAGCCGCTTTCCTCTGCTCCCTCATGCCGAGTTTGATTTGCCCCACTTTCCCCCTGGCCTCCTCCGCAGCTAGCTTAGCCATCTCAAGCTCACCCTCCGCATCATGAACACACTGGGAAATTGAGAAGTTTTTTAAGGATTTGTAAATCCGACATTCAGACATTCAGACATTTGATTAGTCAACACATCGTTCGATACAAAGATTTGTTAATGACTGTAAAAAGACGGAAACTGAAATGGTATGGACATGTTTCGAGATCATTAAGACTTGCCAAGACAATTCTACAGGGCACAGTCCGAGGAGGGAGACAGAGAGGCAGACAGAGGAAGAGATGGGAGGACAGCACCACGGATGGAGTGGACAGGCCTTAAAGGATCTAGTAACTTTGTTGACATGTGCAAAAACTGATGAATGGTTGATAAAAGGTGCATTCCTGAGATCTGATACTTGTATGCCCACTGAGTGATGTGAGAAAATTTGATGTTAAAGGGAAAGTTGAGTTTTGGTAGAGAGGGCGGTAGACTACTTAATTGGTTTGTGAGGTAATGAAAAACTGAGTGTAAAATTTGAAAGAGCATAATATTTAAATAATAAAATCATCTTTGTTTGATCAAAATCGGTTCAGAAACGGCTGAAATATCCATAAATATAACAATTTGTAATAAACCCGGGGCCCCGGGTTTATTAGAGAATTTTGAACCAGCCGTTAAAAATTCAAAAAAATGCTTCCTCTTTTCAAAAAGTTACAAAATAGGTATTTAAATAGTTGTTGGTTATTTCTCTATCTAATCACTATTTCAACAAAGCATCACATGCACAATATTTTATTCAAAATGGTTGAAACCGATGAGTGTTTAGAGAGCGCCCTCCTACGTTTTAACGGCTCTTTTTGAATGATAACATGATCTTTACTACGTCATTTGTAATTTCTGTGTTCCTTTCTAGTTATAACTATTAGTTTGTAATGTAATGATGCAGGTTTTGGTTACTAAAATTCAGTTTCACTAAAACTGTACTCTCCTTACCAGAACTCAACTATCCCTTTAAATGAATGTCATATGGCAGAGAAATAGGCGAAAATGCAAAGTGGTATTTGTTAAGTCACTGAGTTTGAGTTGCCCCACTTTCCCCCTGGCCTCCTCTGCAGCTAGCTTAGCCATCTCAAGCTCCCCCTCCGCATCATGAACACACTGAGAAATGGAGAAGTTTAAACAATAAACTAATGTAAAAACCTGTATTTATGCAAAAAATTTGCATATTCCAAGCAACAATTAGTGATCGTTTATTGACTGATAAAGGATTTTGGAATAAGTTTGCATAATTAATCAATAATAATTAGAAATTGCATTTGTTAAAAAACAAATTATGCAGTCAAGACAGATAATGCCTCATGTTTCAAATGTTGTGGCCGAGGCATGTTTTGGGCCCAAGATCTCAGGAGGGGGGGGGGGGGGGGGGGGAGAGAGAATCCCATCAGCAGGGCAAACAGTGCAAACAAAATATACATGCAAAAAAAAAAAATGCATGTACATCAACCAAAAATTGTCAATATAAATTCATTTTTAAAATGGAGACTACATATTTGGTCATATTGCAGAGTAAATGTGAGCTGCCGTCACTGTACCTGTAACGTGATGTCCGTCTTGAAGCCAGTCAGCATACATTTGTCGTGTTCTTCTATTCTCTTGTTGAGTTCACAGTATGCTTTGTTGAGGCGCATCTGAGCTGCGTCATAAACCTTCTGCGCCTCCGCAAGTTGGTTATCGAGTCTGCAGAAAATGGAATATATCAGGATCATCAGTTTGGTATAATTTGTGATTGTAATTGTGATTTACATATCATTATCCTCTCCACCATTATCACTTTCATCACTAACACTAACACCACCACCATCATCATCATCATCATTGTTGGACCGCCATCATCGTCATCATCATCACCACCATCATCATCGTCATCATCGTCATCATCATCATCACCATCATCATCATCACCACTATTTTCATCATCAAAACCACCACCACCACCACCACCACCACCACCACCACCACCTCCACCACCACCACCACCACCACCACCACCCCCACCACCACCACCACCACCACCTCCACCACCACCACCACCACCACCACCACCATCATCATTCATCATCATCTTTATAATCTTCATCACAATTATCCCTAACCACCACCACCCCCACCACCACCACCACCACCACCACCCCCACCACCTCCACCACCACCACCACCACCACCACCACCACCACCACCACCACCACCACCACCACCACCACCACCACCACCACCACCACCACCACCACCACCACCACCACCACCACCACCACCACCACCACCACCACCACCACCACCACCACCACCACCACCACCACCACCACCACACTCATCATTCATCATCATCTTTATAATCTTCATCACAATTATCCCTAACCACCACCACCCCCACCCCCACCACCACCACCACCACCACCACCACCACCACCACCACCACCACCAGCACCACCACCACCACCATCATCATTCATCATCATCTTTATAATCTTCATCACAATTATCATCATCATCATAATCTCCTCCAACAACTTCATCATCAGCAGCATCACTATCATCTTCATCATAAAGATGACTAGAGCTTGAAATAAGCACTGGTCTGCAATATCGGTGCCAGTAAAATTGAGCTTTGGGCCAGCCAAATTTGAATGATTCTAATTTTTACTTGCCAAAATGCAGAACTAAAACATGATGTGTTGAGACTACCGATTTCTGGCTTTGGACAGACAAATTTTTAAAAATCTTCCATGACATATTTGGCCACTATAAAAAAAAGGTTTAACCATAATAACCCCTTGACTGCGGGAACCAGGTGGGTTGTGTACAAAGTCTATGGGGATTTCAGAAACTCAAAGGGAATAGGTTAAACTATAAGAATGTTGATTTAAAAACCCTTACTTTGCCATTTCAGCCTGGTGCCTCCTGGTCTCCTCCTCTTTCCTCCTCTCCTTCAGCTCCTCGATCTTGCCCAGCAGCGACTCCGTCATGCTGATATCCCACGATTCCAGCACCGTGCGAACTGCCTCCTGGGACGCCACCTGCTCCGGGGTAGCTCCGTCGCTGGCGTAGAGCCGAGGGTCGGCACCGTTTTGCAGCAGGACCTGAACAGCCTCAAGGTGGCCTGCGAATGCAGCTCTGTTCAAAGATACACAGACATAGAATAGATTTGTATCTATACAATTCAAGAAACATGCGCAATGCATCCTGGGAAGAAACTTGTTCTGGCGTAGCTTCGTCGCTGGCGTAGAGTCTCGGGTCGGCTCCATTTTATAGCAAACAGCCTCAAGATGGCCTGAAAATGCAGCTCTGTTCAAAGAGACATAGAATAGAGTTTTTACTATACAACTGAAGAAACATGCTCAATGTATCCTGGGAAGCCACTTGCTCCAGCGTAGCCTTGTCGCTGGCGTAGAGTTTTGGGTCAGCTCCATTTTGTAGCAGACACTGCACGGCTTCAAGGTGGCCTGCAAATGCCACTCTGTTCATAAAAAATGACAGACATAGACATTTTAAACATAACTTGTAACTGCACGATTCAAGAACAATGCACACTGCATCCTGGGAAGCTACCTGCTCTGGCGTAGCTCCGTCACTGGCGTAGCTCCGTCGCTGGCATAGCTCCGTCGCTGGCGTAGAGTCGAGGGTCGGCTCCGTTTTGCAGCAGGCACTGCACGGCCTCAAGGTGGCCTGCGAATGCAGCTCTGTTAAAAAGAGACATAGACATAGAAATAGTTTTGACTATACAATTCAAGAAACCTGCTCAATGTAGCCTGGCGTAGAGCTGAGAATCAGCGTTTATTTTGTAGCTGACAATGCTTCTTAAACCGCAACTTCATTGATGGCTTGCAAATTTTGACAGACATAGAATTTTGTTAAAGTTGTAACTCATACTTGCCAACATTTGAATTTTGGAAAGAGGGACAAAATTGGCCGGGGGTCCAAAGTCGCAGCATAATTGCACAAGTGTGCGGGAAGTGCACATTGCAAGCACAAAGTCCATTGCGACAGGGGTCCAGGCCTTGACGTTTTTGAGTATTAAATGCATTCTCGACCCATTTTTCATAATTCTTCCAAAATTACTAGGTAAGATTTGGTCAGATTTACGTTTAAATGTTGTCTCTATACATTTAATAAAGTAAAGTAAAGGAAAAAAATAATATTGTCCCGTTTTTTGAATGTTTTAGAAACTAAATCGGGACGTCCCGATTTTTAAGTTTAAAAAAAAAAAAAAAAAATGTTTAAACTTAAAAATCGGGACGTCCCGATTTTACACTTCTAAAAAATTCAAAAAACGGGACAATTCTGATTAAAACGGGACAGTTGGCAAGTATGGTAACTGAACAACATTGTACAAGGTACAAGGAGGGGGAGGGTGATAGGGGGTGGTAGACGTTTTGAGCAGGTTGACTCTCTGTGGTCTTCAATGACAACTGTCCTGACGACGGACAGTCAAACTATTTGAAACTTCAAGATCCTCCCACCACCCTCCCCCTCCTTATAATAGCCTATTTTCGCAACGACGACGCGGTTATTTTAGAACGCTAATCTTAGCGGGGGGTCGCACTCAGAGCGAAAATTTCCGCGTAGCGTCCAAACCTACAACGGTATTCGGCTGAATTAGCGTCCGGCGTAGAGCGGAGGGGACAGTCCATACTTCAATGGGTCAGCCAGAGGTCAGTGGATGGTCAGCCAATCAGCGCGCATGTTCTCTCGAGCAAGGACACTTGAGCCAATAAGAATTGAGCATTGAGGCAAATTTTGTTAAATTTTGAAATTTGGTGGCCCGGAGCTAATTTGTAATGGCCCCAGGCCAGCGAGCCTATGCTAATTTCGAGCACTGCTTTATGCAACACCCCCATGTGTAAGTTAGTTCTGTACACATACCTATAGAGTGGTGTTCTCTCAAATTGGCCGCGCTGATTGACATCAGCCCCTCTGTCCATCAGCACCTGAATCACATCTGTAGCGCCCCCACTTGCCGCCTCCGAGAGAGGCGTGTTCCCGTTTGCGTCCTCGCAATTCACCATGGCCAGCTGATGACGGGCCCGAATCGCTCGTCCGATGTCGTCCCGGCCGACACCATCATTATTATCGCGAGCATCAAGCTTTGGAAGAAGAGAAACAGAATTAATATAATCTGTACTGCTCCTCCTTTACTATTGCAAAAAGATTCAGACATTGAACAACAATTCAAGGCCTTGGTGTGAACTTCCGTTTGCTTTACCATATCTTTTTAAAGTGTAATGAAAAGCTTTATAAAAATTATTGAATAACTATGTCTATAAGCAGTCAACCTGAAAACTTGGGATAATCATTGCACACATAATCACGTAAACACCTAGAAAATTGCAAATTTGCTGTTAGTAACATCTTTCTGAAAATGTGTTTTCATACCTCTTTCAGCACAGTGAGAATCGCATCTATGTTCCCTTCAAATGCTTCCTCCAGCATAGTCTTCTCCCAAGCCTTTTCTTGTTTTACCCGCCGCCTCCTCTCCATCTCCTTCTTGAACTCCTCCTCTGCCTTCGCCTGCTCCCTCTTCACTATCGCCAGGAAAGCCTGAGTGAAATTATAATTATGGGAAAAAAAGAAGATTTTCAAAATTGGTACCAGTTGACAAACTGACAAATTTCATGATAAATTGAATTATAATTTCAATCATTGCCTAAAGGAACCTGGTGAGTGGTGATGCAAGTACAAATTCTATGGCAATGGGAATTACAGAATCTTAAAGGGAACGGGTTAACCCATTGCTTAGAAGGGAACCTGGTGGTAAAGCTTATGCCTAGACGATGATTTCAGAATCTTAAAGTGAATGGGTTAACCCATTGCCTTTGAAGGGAACCTAGTGGGCCCTACATTCACCCCTGCAAGCCAAGGGGTTAACTGCATGCTTCATTAATATCCCTGTATTAATAATACAAGTTTGTTTAAAAAACACATGCCTGCACACATTGTGTGCACCATCTCCACCCCCAGTGGAGCATTCCTTCCAAGCGGCTCATGGGCATTGAGAAGATCATTCACATTTAAAAGCTTTCACTTCCTACCGGGTCCCCATTTATACACCTGTAGGCTGTGGGACGAGAAGCGGAAAACGCTTTAGTTTTATTTTTTTGACAACGTGGTAAGAGGGATTATGCAATATATACATCTTAACATAAGTATACAAATATGTACAATCACAAAGTTCAATTTGATCTAAAGTGCACATTAAGGAGATATCAAGGGTTCAATGTGCACCCCAAATCACACAATTTATGTGTACAAAATGGCAGCTCCACCAGCGTTATTTTACCGTTGTATTGTGGAAAAGTTCAGTCAGTGTAATATACTGTATACGCACAGGTTATGTTGCGTGTACGGGTGAATTAAGTTTACTACCAAATATACGGTGCATTGCCGATTTTAGTGTCATGGTTATGGGCACAATGATTCAAATTACGCGCATCAAAAAACAGGACACTCCATATAAAAGGCAAAATATCTCATGCTTATTCACGATGAAAAAAATCACGATGTACAGTACATGATATGAAAAGGCAAATGACCCCCTTTGAAATGGGTATAAAATCAGGATGAAATCATTCACGCATTGCAGTTACGGAATTTAACCACAGCAAGGTGTGTTTTCAAAAGTAGCAAAGGTGGATTTAGGGTGCACTTGAACCCTTGATTATTGATATCTCCTTAATGTGCACTTTAGATCAAATTGAACTTCGTGATTGTAAGTAAGTATATTGTAAATCCTTATGTTGAGATGCATATTGTGTAATCCATCTTACCACGTCGTCAAACCTGAAAGAAAAAAGTGTCCGTCCGGCGTCCCACGGCCTACTGGGTAGAGAGCATCAATTGTGGATAAATCGTCATGCTAAAGGACAAATGCACTGGAGCGAATTTGGAATCCCATGGTTGGAAAGCGCACGTTCTACAAATCTTGATGGAAATCGACAAATCTAGTGTGGATCAGTTTAATCACCTCTTTCTCGAGTTTCTCCACCATCTCCTCATAGTCCTCCTTCTCCTTCCTCAGCCGCCGCAGCTGGCACTTTGCCAAGAACCGCCGCACCCATTTCTGAATCTGAACCGCCGCCAAATCTTCCTTGCTGGGCGGTTTAGGTTTGGGCGGGCCGGAGGTCTTGTCTGTTGATTTTCCAGCGGCATTTTTAGCTCCGCCCTTCGCAGGTGGACCGCCTTTTTTAACTCCAGCTGTGAAAAAATTGAATCAAATGAAATACTGTGAATATCCAGTCAATCTTCCTTGCTGGGTGGCTTAGGTTTGGGTGGACTGGAACTTTTCTCTGTCATTTTTCCTGCTGCTTTTTTAGCCCCGTCCTTGGCAGGTGGGCCGCCTTTTTTAAGTCCAGCTGTAAACAAATTTTAAAATAAAATATTTGAGACAAAAGTAATCAATAGTAATCCTTTAAAAGTATTTTTTTATTATGAAAATCTGCCAAATCTTCATGCTTCCTTGGGACAGTCCTATGAATGATGCCATTCGCTGTTGATTATCCTGCTGCATTTTTAGCTCAGCCTTATAACAACAATAATTCTTTACAACTATTTTTGTTCATTTTTCCTTCCTAGGACAGGTTTAGGTTTGGGAGGGCATGAACTTTTCTCCGGCGATTTCCCAGAGATCTGGAGATCTTGGTCTTGGATTGATTCCTGGAGATTGAACTGAAGTAAGTTGAACTGAAGCCCAATATTCTTTCCTTGCTCATTTTCATTTAATTTTAATATCTCTGCAATTCTGGTCAGAACAAGAACATTTAGCAACCAAGTCGATTACAATGATAATCAACCAATCGTTATCCATCATACAAGTTGAATGAAAGCTTAAATTATAAATTATATCACACTCATTTGAACCCATTTTCACATTCTCGTTTTACAGAAGCTAGAGTAGTAGTAAAGGCAGTTGCTGGGAGTACTCTAGCCCGCCAGGCTCGGCAGGACCCACGCGCTCTTACCCGCTTTCCCTGCAGGTGCTCCAGTTTTCTTCGCGGCAGTTCCAGTTTTGGCAGGAGCTGCTTTTGCGGCTGGTCTTGCTCCTGGTTTTGCTGCAGGTTTCGCTGCAGGCTTCTTGGGAGGCATTTTGATTTCTAGAAAACTTTACAAATACGATACAACATTGATTTCCAGATCCAAAAAAGGGTCCGAAATGTGTTATCGCCAAAAGTCAATTAGTCTTACCACGACGCTTTTTTCGATTTAATAAATACCGACAGCATGCATCCCTCCATATCTATTTGACTAGCAACACATCAAAATAAATTAAAAACTCAATCAGTTGAAAATTGTTGAAACACCTATACATTGAATGGAATTTCATTGTTGTATTCATTATGAGTGAGTTAAATTGTAGGACTATATTAATTTATTGATCAATCTAATAGCCTGTAACAAAGGCTACGAAAGACGCTATGCGGTTGCTAATGCAAGCTAGCTGTGCACTGTGCAAACTGGCAGAAGAAGGGTGGCAGATTTACAAGTCAAGGATGTTATTATATAACAAGAACAATGCGGCTGTTTGCTGATATTTATTTACCAACGCGCTCTCAGTCTTCACAAACCAACGTACAGGGGCTATAGCTACCTGTAGCCTGCAACTGTATATCCGCATCATGCGGAGTTTGTTTGCAGTACCAAGAAGAAGAAGAAGCCTACTGATTATTGGTTATGCCACTCGATGACTATTTATTATCCTCTTTTGCATACCGTACACCTACAAGGCATTTTTTGAGGATCATGAGCATCGACATATAGATATCCAGACTCAGGATAATCTTTTAAAACGCAGCGGATTTTCTACAGTTTTTAGTCCACGAGTTTTTTAGTCCAAGTTGGAATTATGCCCGCGAAAGTAGCCGCGAAGAAAGGAGAAGCGAAGAAGTCGACATCGAAGACGACATCGAAGGCGACATCGACCGAGAGTAAACCGGCGGCGAAGCCCAAGGGTGCAGCGGCAGGGTCGACGAAAAAGGCTGCATCCGCTGCGGGGAAATCGAGCGCAGAGAAAGGTGAACAAAAATAATCTATGTTAAATATTTCGTATTATGATATATTTTACTCGGAAATAAATGCTCATCATATTCATCCACCCATTCTTCAAATGCATATTTTTATGTGGTCAATAATATTAATAGACATTACATGATTTGCCCCATTCACTTTGGTCAAATTACCAACAAGATAGCCCATTCTTAAAATTTAAATATATAGCAATAGCCTACCTAATTGACCCCCCCCCCACCCCCCCCCCCCCCCCCCCCCATCCCAGGAAATATCGATTAAAGGTCATCAAGCGTGGGGATGCTACACAGCGGGTCGCCATTTTGAACTAGGCTAGTTTGCGCGCACCGCATGACACTGAGCTAACGTGCATTACGCACCGTGCGCAACACGTACGCAAGATGGCGCAGCGCATCTGATTTGACGAATCTGAACTACCTTTAATTGTTAATGCAAACATCAACAATTTTTTTTCTTCTTTAGAACTTTCCTTTGTACATTTTTATCAAACTACCCCCGCATTATGAAAGATTTCATGAAATTGTTGGGAACAATAACAAAGTGACCGAGAATGAAAAGGCAATATCTGGGCTATCTGGGGGAAATCTAAAGTGGAATTATATTTATGTTTACCTAATTATTCAATGGGGGAACATAATGACCCTTACACAATGAGAAATTACGTTTTTATTATTGTAATCCCATTTGCACAGTCAATAAGATCAATATTTATTTTATACTTTTGAAGTAAACATTGATACAATAATGAATCATTCCAGTATAACTACAAAATAATGATTATCTTTTAAAAAATAAATCAGATGTTACTGCTAAGATGGCGAAGCTATCGACAGAGGAGAAGGCTCCGCCCAAGCCAACGGTGGTCGACGTCGCATTCAAAGACATAGCCACCGTGCTCAAGGACGAAGACGGGAAAATCAAAGCATCGGGAAAATGGCCTCTCCTGGTCGACCCCGCCGGAAGAGCTTCGGTGTTCTTCCGGTATCAGGGCGGGAACTTCATGGACACCCAGAATCCCGGTGACATGCAGTCAGAGTCCATCCGACGTCTGCTTGTCGGGTCTTTGAGGTTGGTTGAACTTGGTTGTTATAGCGATAAGGGTAAAAGTGATGATGTGGTGATTGTGTTGAAGATCGCCGACAACTTTGACGATTATGGTGGATGTGGGGCCAGTGATGGTAATACAAATGGTGATGAAGATGATGGCGATGAGTAATCAATGGTGATGATTATGATGATGATGATGACAATGGAAGTGATGGCAATGGTGATGATGAAGGTGATGGTGACAAAGACGACGATGATGGTGATGATAGGATAATGATCAAGGATGAAGACGGGAACATCAAAGCATCGGGAAAATGGCCCCTCCTGGTCGACCCCGCCGGAAGAGCTTCAGTGTTCTTCCGGTATCAGGGTGGGAACTCCATGGACACCCAGAATCCTCGTGACATGCAGTCAGAGTCCATCCGGCGACTGCTTGTCGGGTCACTAAGGTTGGTTGCTATGACGATTGGGGTAAAAAGTGATGGTGGTGATTGTTTTGACGATCGACGGCGACGATGAAGAATGAAGGTGGTGGTGCTGAAAGTGACGGTAATTAAAATGGTGATGATGATGATGATGATGGTGATGCTGATAATGGTGATGATGGTGATGATGATGATGATGGTGATGGTGATGATGATGATGGTGATGATGGTGATGATGGTGATGATGATCATGCTGATGATGATGCATGGTGATGATGATGTTGATGATGGTGTTGATAATGATGATGATAATGGTGATGATGCATGATGATGGTGATGGTAAGGAAAAGATGATGAAATCATTGATGTATGACGATGAAGATACATTTAAAATTTTAAGATTGTAAGATTGTAATAATGTCATTCGCGATACAAGCATGCATTTACAATAATTAGACATGGTAAACAGCATATAGCAAGTGGTTGTACGGAACTGCTTAGACCCTAGATGTTGAACATATCAATGCCTGTAGACGCAATCAAAGTAGCCCAATAATCACTTTCCTATCTTTTTACCCACGTAGAAATAGAGACTGATACAAATAATTAAACTAAAAGTTTCAATCGTTTTTGTACTGTACTATTATTCATTTCATCTTGTTTCCTTAGATACGGAAAATACTACATCATTGATTTCGGGGATTCTGAAATGTTCGACGTTTGTGCGCAGAAATTCGATGATGTGCACAAGGGACTCTGGGATGACTTGTTGGACAAATCGATTCTAGAGAAGTGAGTATATATTTGCAAAGTAAATAAGTGATGATCATATTGGTGTATTTTTTAATATTGATAAGTAAATATTATAATGTTCATCTGTAAAATCCTCTTTTTTTTTTATCACGTGTTGGGTAAAATTAAGAAGCAACTTTGCCTTATTCGGGAATTCGGCCAAAATGATCATTGAATAATTTGCTAGACACCATTATTTATTACGTTTGCGTTATGTTGTATGCTGAACGTGGCATTCACTGATTATTATCCACTAGATCTTTTTTTAAAGTTATACTGCAGGGGAATGATTTACAAAAATAACCATAAACGTCTACAAATTACCAATTAAGGGATACTACCGAGTTTACTGACGTACACCAAGAGCCGACGTTACTTACTAAGAAATTAGGATACACTATAGGGTGCAAAATGATGATATAGTAGCAGCACCCCAAAGTGGGGTATTGGAGAAGGATGGAACGTAGTTCCTTATCATTGTGTGCGCCCACAAGGTTGCCCTTGGCTGGAATGCTCCCCATGGAGTGGAAAACGTGCACTTTGTGTGCTGGATTGATTGCAGAATAATCTCTGAAAGCTGGAGCTTAATCGTTCAAAACACAATATGGCTCTTTGAAGATGTCCATTCATGTTTATGGGGGACTCAAATTGGCAACGCACTCTGATAAGTCTGAGGACGACCTTACATATATTTTGTACGCAATTTGTTAGTATGTTAAGTTTTTGACATTGGCACACATTTCCATTCCTTAAAGGAGGGGGGTAATCCCGGCTTTGATTCAGGTTTATAGCTTTAAATATGTGCCTTTATTGATATACCACACTCTTTTTTTTAAAGAAATCCTTAAGTTGGGAAAAAAAAGGTAAATTTCATGCAACTTTTTTGCTTTATTACGCATCGGCGTTCCATGCTCCTAAAAAAAGTCATTTATAGCAGAGCGGGAATGTGCGCACGTGTCACTCGATTCATGACATCACATGCAGACCGCAACGCGGAGGAATGTGCATTGTTTACATGCAGAGCCTATGACTTGCTTGTAAAACAAACTCGTTTTTGCTTGTAAATTGAGGTTTTACTGAAAATGCTTAAGAATTGCTAAGAAATGAATTGTAGCAGGATGCAGCTACACATCTGAGTGTATATCGTCCATGATATAAACCTGAACAAATGTTTGCAAATATTGAAACAAATGGAAATAATATCTCTGTGTCAACGTGAGTATTGCACTCAGCGTGTACGTCTATGACCGAGCTAAACTGCGATTGCCTGCAGGTGACGTCATTTTTTGTTCGCCCGGGACTCAGTTTTTTTACGGGGGTTCCGAAAGTCAATATACAAGTTGATTTTTTTATTTTACCGGGTTTTCCCACGAGGAAAATATGTTTGTATTAGTAATCTTCATGAAAATCTACCTTAGATACAGTAAAACCCAATTTTGAGGCAGTTTTCTTGTCACCATACCTTTAAAATCATAATATATTGTGCATAAATGTATATTACAAACATATTATGGTGAACTCAAACGAATGTAATTTGAGAAAATTGAAAACAAATGAAACTTGCATACAAAACTTACGGGGAGTTTTCCACAACTTTGCCAGAGTGCATTGTAAATTTGAGTCACTCGTATAAATTGAAGGCTATTTTTATGCCTCCGCAACGAAGTAGCCGGAGGCATTATGTTTTCGGGTTGTCCGTCCGTCCGTACGTCCGTCCGTCCGTACGTCCGTCCGTCCGTACGTCCGTCCGTACGTCCGTACGTACGTCCCGTTCTCGTGATCGCGTTATCTCAAGAACCGATTAACGGATTTTCACCAAACTTGGGTCATGTATGTATCTTGGGGGGTCAATGATCTGATTAGATTTTGGGGTCATGAGGTCAAAGGTCAAAGGTCACACAGCTCATTATATATGCAAAAATAGCTCGTGATCGCGTTATCTCAAGAACGGATTGACAGATTCTGACCAAACTTGGTACATGTATGTATCTTAGGGGGCCAATGATCTGATTAGATTTTGGGGTCATGAGGTCAAAGGTCAAAGGTCACATAGCTCATTATATATGCAAAAATAGCTCGTGATCGCGTTATCTCAAGAACGGATTGACAGATTCTGACCAAACTTGGTACATGTATGTATCTTAGGGGGCCAATGATCTGATTAGATTTTGGGGTCATGAGGTCAAAGGTCAAAGGTCACATAGCTCATTATATATGCAAAAATAGCTCGTGATCGCGTTATCTCAAGAACGGATTGACAGATTCTGACCAAACTTGGTACATGTATGTATCTTAGGGGGCCAATGATCTGATTAGATTTTGGGGTCATGAGGTCAAAGGTCAAAGGTCACATAGCTCATTATATATGCAAAAATAGCTCGTGATCGCGTTATCTCAAGAACGGATTGACAGATTCTGACCAAACTTGGTACATGTATGTATCTTAGGGGGCCAATGATCTGATTAGATTTTGGGGTCATGAGGTCAAAGGTCAAAGGTCACATAGCTCATTATATATGCAAAAATAGCTCGTGATCGCGTTATCTCAAGAACGGATTGACAGATTCTGACCAAACTTGGTACATGTATGTATCTTAGGGGGCCAATGATCTGATTAGATTTTGGGGTCATGAGGTCAAAGGTCAAAGGTCACATAGCTCATTATATATGCAAAAATAGCTCGTGATCGCGTTATCTCAAGAACGGATTGACAGATTCTGACCAAACTTGGTACATGTATGTATCTTAGGGGGCCAATGATCTGATTAGATTTTGGGGTCATGAGGTCAAAGGTCAAAGGTCACATAGCTCATTATATATGCAAAAATAGCTCGTGATCGCGTTATCTCAAGAACGGATTGACAGATTCTGACCAAACTTGGTACATGTATGTATCTTAGGGGGCCAATGATCTGATTAGATTTTGGGGTCATGAGGTCAAAGGTCAAAGGTCACATAGCTCATTATATATGCAAAAATAGCTCGTGATCGCGTTATCTCAAGAACGGATTGACAGATTCTGACCAAACTTGGTACATGTATGTATCTTGGGGGGCCAATGATCTGATTAGATTTTGGGGGTCATGAGGTCAAAGGTCACAGGGCTCATTATATGTAAAAGTAGCTTGAGATTGGAAATCTCAAGAATTGAATATCAGATTTCAATCCAACTTGATACCTGAATGTATAATAGGGAACAATTGTAGTCATTAGATTTTGGGGTCATGAGGGCAAAGGTCAAGGTCACTTATAGCTCATAATTGTGATACGTCAAGATCTAAAAGACAGAGTACCATCAAAATTGAGTTGACAGAATTAATTCTGTGTACATGTTGATTTGGGCTTGACATAAATAAATTGCATAATGGCGGAGGCATCATTTTCGACTGCGGGCAGTCGAAGATCCATCTAGTTTAAGGAGTCTTTTCTTTCTCCTTGACCGATCGTGCTTCATTTTCCTTTCAAACTTGGTGAAGTCGATTCTTGATATTTAATTTGAAACTGATGATTATTATATTAGTCAGTAAAAAAAAATATATTGCACGTTTACAGCGTGGGTTGCGCACTTGTTTGCCACAATGTAAAGAAACAAGTCTTATTTTGACCCAAAATAGAACGTGGTGTTAATTTACCCATCAAATATGTTGTTATCAAACGCTGATTTTATATGAAATATTGATATTAATAAACACCTGCTCAACTTGACAAACAAACTCTAAAGAAAAGTGATCCGACGAGTTTCGAGAAAGTAAATCAAATTAGTTTCGCTTGATGCAGTTGAAATTTAAATGAGTAAACACTACGAAACAGAAAACCGACAGGAAAATGAATTTGTTTCAACCTGCTTTGAAATAATTGCAATTATATTGGAATATAGCATTACTCATCAACTACCTTTTCTAACCGCTGCACACTCATAGTGCGGTGCACATGATGCAGTCATGTGCATATATCGATGGTCATGTGCGTTACATTATGGGGCTTTTTCGGTCATGTCGACGAGGACGCCGTTCACGTATGTTAACGATGCGAAATAGTTGCAGTCGTCCCGTCCTGTTCACTATCTCTGCACCATTTTCCCTTTTAGTCAACGCTCGTTCACAATGACGTCAATAATGTTTGTTTTTTCTTTAAATGTGTCATAAGTGTCATAAGACACAATTACCCCTGGGAACCAAATGTTTTTACAAGCTTTGCTTCTTTTTGGTTCCCCCATATTTCACGTTATGTGAATTACAAACAAAGTGTTGATTATGTAATATATTTTGTATATGAGTCTTCTGTGTATTTTTTATTGTATTTAGTTTATGAATATTTGTTTGTATATTTACTTGTTCAAAAAATATTTGTGAAATATGGAAATAAATTCATATCAAATCAAATCAAATAACGCCACATGTTACGTGACGTTTGCTGGATCTGCCTGAACTTAACTCTAAGTTGGACTTTTCATTCTTCTACTATCAAGACGTCATTACTGTATTTGTTATTCGCCACTGCAGGTTTGCGCCCCTGATTCGCGACTCGGACGGTCCCGACTACGAGGAGGACAAATGGATGCCACACGTGACCAGCGAATTTCTCATGGTCGTCCTGTCCAAGATCGAACCGGCGCCAAAACTACTGGAGAAATTCTACGTCATGAAAGTGAAGATGGACTAGAACATACCAAGTATTAACTCCTTGGAAATACCACCACCATTGGCGTAGTAATATCATAGGGCAGAAACCTCCGAATTGATGTACCCCCCACCCCCCCCCCCCCCCCCCCCCATTCCACTATACGCCATTTGGGCGACCAAAATACATTATATTAAACATCAATCAATGAATTGCATATTTCATACTAACTACAGAATCTAAACCAATGTCTACTGTTTTTTTTATATATCCCACTTTGCACGGTATAT
>JBAMJV010009578.1:0-23887 GCA_037951105.1 Echinarachnius parma
TAAGCGATTTTAAAGACCAGATTTGTTTTGATTATTTTACCTTAAAATGTGCAGTCCTTATCTTAAAGATTCTATGACATATAAATCACTTTAAAAATGAATTCTAGCCTATCAGGGGTAGTTTTTTACGTGGATTCTGATTACAGCAATCATTTATTGAATGGAAAAGTAATTAAACTAGAAATCAGCTTGAAAATTCAAATTCAAACTCACAACTCAGTCACTTATAAGATGAACAATCTACCTTCGTCCAAGCTGAGTGCCTGCTCAAAATATCATCACATGTTTGAATACACTACTAACTAACACTTTCTATAGCAGCTGATAAGTCAGAAAAGCCCGACCATCATTAAGGCTTATTTCCGCAGTGGCTCGTTTTCCACAAGTGATGCAGGAGAGAGTACATGAAATGAAGCGACCACCCAACCGAGAGATATACTTGAGTTGAAGAGACAAGGTGCCAAATGCCATATAGGAAAGTCTGGTTCTCACTAGAATGGTTGGTGTCGTTGAACCGGTCAAGACTAGAACAATCCCGAAAGGTGATGGTGACTCCAGTGCAGCTCTGGATTGCGTCCAGCCTGGTGATGTTGTGATTGACTGTAATTGGTGTAACACTTGTGACGAACGCTGTGTTCACCTTCGGGAAGACGAGGCCGATATCATTGAAGCGTCAGGTGCAGAGAAAGGACTGTATGCAAGACAAACCACTTTGAACATTCAAGCTGTCGAGCTTGATCGTGACCCAGTGGTACAGGCTGACAGACAGGACTGCAAGCCGTCCCCGATGATGAAGCGACTTGAATAATTGCCTATAGGATCCAGTCACGGTCGTTCCTTTCTGCTAGATGGAGTTGTCTGCTGCTCTAAAAGCTCCATGGTAGTGCCCGACGAACATGACGAAATACAGACGGGCACTACTGCTGATGCTGTCGAAGAGATTCCGGGCCGTCAGTGCAGTGTGCTTCAAGGACTACCAAATGAGACTCTGACAAAAGAAGAAGGCACATCAGCAGGAAAGGAGGGGATCATGTTAACAGACTGTTGAACTCGCTGAAATTTCTAATCGCTCGTGAGGAGGAAAGTCACCAGACTAGAGTAGTTAATTTAGACCGTCTGAAGGTCTGCCAAGACTTTGGAGACTGAATTGAGTGCCGAACACAAATAGACTGAAAGGAACATTTTGCCGCATGTTATTTTCAAATATGCTGGACATTACAACGCGCGCGTGTTGTCTTTTTGGGATACTTGAACTAATGCATTTGTTTTGTTTTGTCATTTGTGCTCACTGAATGTTGTTTCGGTTGGATATGATTACACATGTATTTTATGTATTGATAACACTGTGTTTACCTGACGAGATGATATATGGATTTTGGAAATGTATTTATACATGACTTTAATGAAAACAAATTTGTAAAGAATAGTTTACAATTAGTGTACATGTTTTGAAATGTTGGAGGAGTTAAATGATAAATTCCCTTACTTTGTAATAATTGATATAACAACAAAATTGTGTGTACGTTTAAAGAAAAGAGAAAACGGTATTTGTATTAGTGTATACGTGTATTTTGTAATTTCTCGCATTGCATGTCAACACATCTTTAATTAACTACAGCTAGAATTAGAAGCAGTGAAACATTTCAGGAGTAGATTAGTACGCTGGGAATTATATATCGCCCTCTGCGGCTAGAGTCAGTTAGGGGAAATAAACATTAATATAATCGGTGAGAAACTCGACTAGGGTTTTGCTTTCGGACACTTACCCTGAAATATTGCAAAGATGAATAGGGCGGGAAATGTCAGTGTGAGCTTCATGATGCAAGAAAGGATGCTATGCTGCCAGGATGCCACTGTTCCTAGAAAGGAATGATTAGTATGAAAATAATCTATGACATGGAAATCGCTTTTAAATACTAGTATTAACCTATCAGGGATGATTTCTATGTATTTCATCATTTCTTTTAAACTCATGTGCTGTATTGGTTTCCTTGTGTTACTTTATTTCTAACTACAGTACATGTATAATTGAACTATTTTCACCTCTTAAACATGTACATGAAATAAAAACTAGTAAAAAATCTTAATGATAGGCCTTTATATGTCAATGTTGGTACTTAAAGGAACTACAGCGTCTAGATGGCGTCTAATTTTCAGAATTAGGCTCTCTATAAGTAATCTTTCCTCAAGAAAAAGAATGTTACAGTCATTTCCCAGGAAACCAATCAATTTTGGGGTAATTAGTAAATTTCTAATTGTCCTGGAAACACCCCTTTCAAATCGCCAAAATGTGACGTCATCTAAAGAACGGGCCAAATAATCAAATTCTGTAGATGACGTAATCAAATGAATTGTCAATCAAATGTCAATCACGCTGCCGATTCTGGTAAGTGAGATTTGGCATCAGCAAAAATAGCATAAAATCACTACTGTGTTTATTTTCATGGATTTGTTTTCGGCAAACCTATTTTACAAGTCATCAAAAGTACGTGAACAGTTCCTTAATCAAAATATTATAATTTTCCACATTATATAGCAACGTGTATGTATGTATTGAATTTAGTTTAAAGCAACATAAGGCAATATATTTGTTCAATTATTCTTCGTGCGAGTGTGAGAATACCCAAGTGTTAAATATTCAAAATAACAAAGTTGTGGTATTAAACAAGTTAATACAAAATACAATTCCTTAAAACTAAATAAGGAAGATCAATTTATTTAGTTTATTCGAAGTTTGTTAAATACAAATAATATCAATAATACACGTTACTTATAAAGCGGTATTCACAACGCTCATAGCGCTTACAAAATATAACATTTAAAACATAGCACAAATTAAAAGATTCTTGCAAACTACAAAATATCAAGGAAAGATGAAGGTTTTTAGATGCTTTTTAAAGGGAAGTACATACAAAGGAAACAATGTGATTCGTCTCCGAGGTGTGTAGTTGTCATCGTTTTCAAACAACAAGTCGGACAGAGTCGTGTTCTATCTTTAGATGAAGACTGAGCCTATAGTGCTGACGATGTATCTGCACGTTTCTTATAAATAATTGTACGTTGTATCACCGTGTTGTTGGCTAGGTAACTGATTATACATGCATAAATATTAACAAGTTCCTTATCAGTTTTGGCAATGTCACATACAATTAATACAGAGCCTCCTATAGGTTCCTGTGGGGAATGGGTTAATTCTAGAAGGTTGTTAATTGTCATTAGTATCGGAAAACTCGAAATGCTGTTCGTTTATATTAAAGCATAAATTATATTTAATTTGAAACAAAACAATTATGTATTACTATAAGAGCGACACAAAACCATAACACTAGTTATCCTTGTCGTTGTGTACATCTGACAACAATTGACAGCAAAAGGAGAGGTAAATTACCGCAGAGCTGAGACTTTGTATTACAACTTAAATACAGGAACAAATAATAGCGATAGAGGATGGGATTAGGAACAATAATGAAGAAATAATGAATTGAAAAGTCTAATATTATATTAAAGAAGATCAACCAATCAGAAATGGAACATTGACATTACTTTGCGAGTGTAGGTTCAAGAGAAGACAAACAATGTATGTGTAGGTGATACAATTATTATGTTTAAATACATTACATATTTTGAAAGAAATGTCAATGTTCCATCTCTTCATGGGTTGATATTCGGCCTGCACCACTTTCTCTTACTGCATTAACCAATAATGGTTATGTGATTGAAGCTCCTTTATACAGATTTATGATTATTGTATATGGTTGTATTGCCTGTTTTTAATTATTACCAATTCAATCCAATCCAACGTTTGTTTTACCCCGTTCATAATTAAATCGTGAACAGGGAAAGATGGATAGGAATGAAAGGTATTGGTGTAGGGCAATGTGTGATATTGGCTATAGGTTGTACAGTATAGGATAGGATATGATACGGAAACTCATACGATTAGGATAATGATTATGATTTATAATTGTAAATGCCATCATGAAATACCAACATGATTATTTTATAAATATTTTGTTCTAAAGTAATGAACATTAAAATAGATTTTATCTTAAGATTTGTTTTTGTATGTTCCTCAAATATTGTGTGATCGTATTTTGAAAATAAAAAAGTTATATTTGCTTTACTACTGTAGACTATATACTCAAACATTTAGAATAAAAATTGCTAAAACAAAATTATATGAGATTTTCATGGCAATCAATTAAACGTGTTTCCGCATAAATATACAATTTCTGAAAACGTAATTAGCCATTGTGAGTTTTTTTGCGACCAAAAGTAACCATAAACAGATTTGGTGTACTAACAATGCAAGCAAGTGATGATGTGATGCCACGAAAATAATTGTTTCTTTCGTTTTCTGGACATTAGAATAACAACCTTTTCTCCACATAAATATAAAAGCATTATGTCATAGTGAGTCCATTTTGATTATGCAAGTTTCAACTTGACTACGTAATTCGGACAGTTAAATCAAGAATAGGCTTATTGTAAGTTCCTTATCTTTCTAGTGTGTTTATTGTAATGTAAACTGTACAGCTCTAGTGTATGCAATTAACCACCTTGCCCATTCAATGGCTGTATTGTCAGATGTGTAGTTTGGATTGGTATTTGCTTGTTATACTCTTGAATTATTAATCAGTAATAGATATCACTACGAATCGGACACAGTAATTTTTATATCTTTAGATGAACGCTGAGTGCTGGCGATGTATTGTTATCTGAACAACTCTGAACAATAATTACACCCCGTATCAACGTTTTGTTAGCTAGGTTACTAATAATATATTAATGTTAACAAGTTCCCTGAAAGATTTGGCAATGGCGAATAGGTTTAACATGGAGCCTCCTATGTTTATGTAGGCAATGGGTTAATTTTGGAAGGTTGTTATCTGTTATTAGTACGAAAGTTTCGAAGTAAGAAAGAGGAGATGAGGAAAGAGACAAACTACAAACGTAGAAAAGGAAGAAAGAAAAAAGAAGAACAAGAAAAGATGAAGAAAATAACAATTAAGTAAAAAGAAGAAGAACAGAAAAAGAAGAAAAAAAGAAAAGGAAAAAAAAGATGAAAAGAAGAAGGAAAGGAAGAACAGAATAACAAAAACAATAACAAGAATAAAGCAAAAAATAAGCAGAAGAAGAACAAAAAAGAAGAAGGAGAACAAAAAGAAGAAGATGAAGATGATAAAGAAGGAGAAGAATAATGAGAAAAATAATACGAAGAAGCATTAAAAGAAAAACGTGAAAAAGAAGAAAAACTAGAACAAGAGCAAGAAGAAGGACAACATGGAGAGAAAAAAGAATGAGGAGGTTTGAATAGAGTAAGAACCAATTACTGTCACGCCATTGAAGGAAGGGTTTCTTTGAAAAGGACCGTCAGCACAAGGAATCTATGATAACACCAACAAATGTGTCAGAACAACATTGAAAATGAAGCTTTAAAACAGACCGTTTCAAATCATTAAAAAAATAGAATAATATGGTTTGTTCATGTGATACAAAAATATAAATCTATATCAATTACATACTAATAATGACATTGCGTACATGTATCCATAGTAGGATATTATTATACCCAATAGTTTGCTTTTCTTAACCTTTACTGTAAGGATTAAAGGTACCGTTGAGTATTGGTATTTCCCGAAGTGCCCCCGATATTTGTTTGTGAGATTTTTTTGTCAAAATTGAAAGAACATGCAATTTTAATGACAGAATAAACTTTATTTGATCAAAATCGGTACAGAAACGGCTGAAATATCCATAAGTATATTTGTATTCAAAAGGTTCTTCACCGTTAATCACCGGGGGTTATTTAGACTTTTTAGAAGAAAAAAATAAAAATGCTTAAAGACTACTTTGAAAAAAATCTGAATAGGTTTTTAAAAAGTCGTTAATGATATCTCTATTGAATCATTATTTTAACAAAACATTAAATGCACAATTTTGTAGGAAAAATGGCTAAAACCTGTGATTTTTTTAAATAGCGCCCTCTTGAGTTGTAAACGGCTATTTTTGAATGATAACAGGGGTTTTACTTAGTCGTTTGTAATTGTGTATACTTTTCGAGCATGGTGAAATTATAACTATTACTTTGTACCGTAATGGTGCATGTTTTGGTTACTAAAGTTAAGTTTGACCAATACTCAACTATCCCTTTAAGATCGTTTTGTTTAGAACAATAATTTAAACGTCCATTCATAGAATCACATACACAATTATCGTTTAGAATAATACAACATTTGGCTGAAATAATATGATATTCTCTTTGATATTATGATGTAATCTTATTTAAAACACATTGACGTTAGTATTGATTGATACATCCTATCATGCAGTAACTTTGTAAATATCACATTGCATTTTTGCTCATAACTCGGCCACATATTTGACAATTGTCACACCTAGTCGCACCTATCAGTTAACAATACACTGCATAAATTGTATCAACCATTCATCACTTTTTGCATATTTCAGAGCACGTTTTGGATGTTCCTTACGTTAGATCTGTCCCTTGACGGGGTCTTTGTTATTGAAAATATTCATGCAAAATATTAAAATTATAATGAGAATGTTGAATTGTAACAAGGAATAACATTCCAACAATATAGAGAATATATTTGAAAGAAAAACAATTGCTGGTTACAAAAAAGTCGCGCATTTCAGATTTATAAGTACCCATAAGACTTGTTTATTTTTACTATACCATAAACACTTTAACATGTTCGTTAAATATTTTTAAATCGTATCATTTTCATTACACTCAGTGGCGTAATAAGCACATGAATATTATTGTTGGCGGGATAAACAAATTCTTATCAGCGCAGGGCTGTCTACTTTAAGCAAGCCATGCATGCGGTGAGTCTGGGTCGTTGCGAGGGATCGAAGCGACCAAGCCCGAAGGGGAGAAGCGACTTACCGGGAGAGGGTGTGCCCCCTGCCCCAACAGGGAGCGTTTGCATTTTTTGACTTGAAACTACATACCTAGGAATGAAATTTGGACTTGACGCAATGTATGACGTGGATAAGTGCGTCATGATGCTACCGACTGGAAAACAGATTAATATTTGTTTCATGACGAAAACATTATCATAAAATATGCACCCACAAATATTCGCAAAGTGACATAAACAGTTCAAACATTGCACCCAATTCCATTATCTTTATGATACAACAACATGAACATAGTAAACCATATGTAGACAAAACGACCCCCTAGGGAGCGAAGGGACAGAAAGGGCATAGATAGGGAAATGGTTTGTTGTGAGTTGGGTGTCCGCCCATGCACGGTATTAGGGATATTTTTTTCAATTTATACCTGAAATTATGCATTCTGGTGCATAGGAAGGAAAGTGGACTTGACGTGAAGTAGAATATGAGTTCATATTTCAAGAATCACTCTTTTTTAAAGCACTGGTATCGAATTTTCGAATAATTACATTATAGAAATTCCTCATGTACTTACCTTCAAAAAGCACCTACAATCATTCCTTTCCCCTTGATTTCTTCTAGTTCGTAAATATCTTGTTGCTATTTTTGATGTTTTAACTGTAATATTTGTAAGCGCCATGATACGTTGTGAATAGCACTATATAAGTAATAACTTCTTCCTACAATTTAGTTTTGTATAAAGGAAGTTTCTAATCAATTTATCAAATACGTTTTAAGTTGAAATTAAATATCACTCGATTTATTTTTGTACTGTACATAGCATAGACAATTTGCTACTCATTTATCAATGTATTTATGTATACAGGGGCCGCGGAAAGGTTTTGAAAGTGAGGGGGGCTGACCTCATTTGGGCTGTTATTATAAGTATTATTTTGTGCTTATGTATTTCTTTGTTTTAAGCCAAGAAAGTGGATGGGGCTGCAGCCCCCCAGCCCCCCCCCCCCCCCCCTCGGTTCCGCGGCCCCTGGTATAAACATTTACGTTATTTTTCAGTAGAGTCTGATCTGTCAGTGGCCAACAAACAAAATTTTTTTTATTTATTTATTAATTTATTTATTTTGGTATAAATTTCAAACTGATCAGCAGCAGTGCTGAAAGGATCAGTGTACATTGAACATCAGAACATACATAGTATAAATAATATAATATATCAATTGTTACATTCGCATTTAAATGAATTGAAACATTAATGTTAAGTAAAACATTTACAAAAGTAAATCACTATAACAAAGCTACACTACACAAAGAACAAAATATCAAATCATTGAGCATAATTGCTAATCATTCATAATTGGAACTCTTCTAAGTTATTAATCACCAAGCAATTAATTCATTATAATATTTTGTCATTTATACCTATCAGCCGAATATCTATTGTGAAATCATTATTATATGAGAGCAAGACTATTCTAGTCATATTGATATTTCAATTAAAATTAATTAAGCATAATTAAACACAAACAATGTCCCACACAGGGGCCCTCCAACCCCAAAATACACACATAGATATACGAGAAAAACAAAGTAGTGTTATGGAAGTATTAAGAATAGTGACCAGTCTAACGTATACACAATTTGTTGTTTAATAATCTGTTAAAATAGGGCCTGGGCTTGTTAGAGACCGAGAAACTGTTACTACTTTAAAACATTCACCAATGGTGAATTTAACATCACACATTCTTGCATCATCTGCGTGATTATTGAAGTATTGGTAGTATTTAATTCTTCATGCATTAATATATCCTGACAAATGGTTACAGTTAATGTACCTTTGAGGTATTTATCAAATATGTTCGCAATTTTGTATTTTGTAACAATTCTGTACAATTAACTGTTTAAAACTGTATTGTATTTTGGGTAACATGTAAATAAAATGAGTAAATGTCTGATAAATTAGAAAAAGGGCAATTTGGTTTGTCTTCTTAAAGAAAGACAAAGGGTGGAGGAAAACATACCGTTATGCTGACTGTAACTCCTCATAATTCTTCTAAAAACTTAAAATGTAGCACAACGCGTCCGTCCAAACGTTACTGGAATCAGTTCCGCTTGCTGTTTTCAATAGCCAAGATTGTAATACAAGAGGAGCTCTAAGTTAAAAAGCCTCACCACGAAACTTCACTCACACGGGCACAGATAGCATGACCAGTCGAACTAAAGTGTTCTAAGTGAACAAATCTCTCCAGAAAACATAAAACAAAAAATAGCCAATATCCAACTTTACAAGCTTCTAGGCAGCCAAAACATGCGCTCTTAAAGAATGGACTAAAAACTTATCTCCCAAGTATTGGTGTGACGTTATTAACAGTAGCAGACGTTACCATGATGATTAACAAACAATGTCGCATTCACTTAAAGGGGCTGCGACGATCGTGTCAGATGGCGCTATTCAAAGTTCTTATTGTTTGTTATACGCACGACGCGCGCTCTGTAGCTAACATACGCTAGAAAGTTACGTGAGTGTCGCGCTTACGCATGATCCTACCAGGATGCTGAAGTCATGGCGCTGCCCTTAAGTAATGTAAGAATTTAGCGACAAAGTTAATTGTTATGTTAGTTTAACAATTATTAGGAAGAGAGAGAGAGAATATAAACCTTGCATGGTCATCGATGCCATGGCTAGATACACGTTGTTGGCAACCATGGCAACTTGAACACTTTCACTGATTTAAATTATTACGCAAATAATTTGTATGAAACAAATGCAATCTGTTATCGGTTGGAAGTTTCACTCCTCTTGTTTTCCATAGTGATTACAATATTGTTTGTCGCGACAACTGTTTCAGGAATAATACACCATATAGCCACTTCCCAATCTGGCACGTGGAGCTGAATCACAAAACTATCGCTCTACTTTTGCCGATTTCAATCCTATGTTGTAATGACTAAGGCTTTTGCAAAATCAATACGATCCAGCAGTTCTCTTGCTCACATTACCACTACGTGACATTTATATAACATTCGTGTATCCTGCTGTGTCTCACATCCATTAAACAAACAAAAGATGTCACTGTATCAATTAAAAACCATTTCTGAATTTCCAACAAAGTATATTTCACCTGTTTCCATGGTTTGTAATCGAAATCGAACAATTATTTCCCTGGCTCATCTTTTTTTTTATCTATTAGAATACCGTAGAACACCATCGTCAAGCACCCCCAAGCACCTATATGCATCTTGCTTTTAAAGAGCGCCCGCTCTCTGTCCAAACGGGAAACTGTAATCAAGAATGCAAATAATGGTGAGGAATATTCATGAGGATAATAATGGAGGTGAATCTCATGGAAACGTCTTTAAAAGCAAGATGCGTATAGGTGCTTGGGGGTGCTTGACGATGGTGTTATACGGTATACGGACGTTGAAGAAAGACGTAAAAAGAAAGAGGAATGAGGAAATAATTATTTAAAAGTAACATAATTAATGCCTTCATTTTGCCTGTTTTCATGAATCTAGATCTTCACTTTATACCATTTTTTAAAACTATCGTGGGTGTCTTCTAAAAGGAGATCCAGCCATATGTATCAAACTTAAATCACGGAACTACAGAGCGCTATATTTTTTTACTAAGATACTCCTCATTTTTGTCACAATCTATGATAGTATCTCCTTTTTAGGAACCGAATGTGACGAATGGTTTATAAACACAACATTTTTGTTCAAATGGATATTTCCATGGTCCGAGTGCCCCCGACGTATAGATCATAATTAAACTGATTACATTTTGTACAAATACAAAAGTATACACCTTTTGCCATGTACATTGTTCTTAACGCGAGTTATCGAACTCTTGCCCAAAGGTACCTACAGGTAGCTCTTACCTGTTGGTATTTTTGTGTTGAAAGGATATAAATCAATGTAGTCGGAATCAGCCTACAGTACAGTTCTATAACATAATGTTGCAGAGTTACACTACTGTGAATTCATCAGTCTACCAGAAACGTGTTACCATTGTAAAGCGAGTTAATGTGGAATTTCCCATAAATATTTATTTATTTTATATATTTATTATTATTTTTCATTTATGTTATGTATTTATTTATTTATTTAAATATTTTATATTTTGTTTACATTTTTTTTTTTTTTTTTTTTTCATTTTTGTTGTTGTTGTTGTGGGGGGGGGGGGGGGATACTTTTGTATACTTTTACAAGGTCAAAGGAAATACTATATCACACCTTAAAATTAATTGAATAACTTGTTTTGCGTCACTAAAATGAGTTAACTATATTTTTTTCATCTATTTATTATTTGTTTAGGAGAGGGGGACGTGAAGTATAATCATGAAATATAGTTCAGGATCTATAACAGTGGCGTATATCTCTTTTGAGAAGTGGGGGAATGATGTGAGGTAGCAAAGCGCTCGAGGGGGGGGGGGGGGGTGGGGGGAGGGTGTGGGAGAGGGAGTATTCCCCCTCCGACAGTAGGGAGCTTTTGCATGTTTTCACTCGAAACAATTTATATCGAAATTTGATATCTTAAATGTAAGCATTACTTACTTAAGTAATGTAATAATTTAGCGACAAAGTTAATTGTTATGTTAGTTTAACAATTATTAGGAAGAGAGAGAGAGAATATAAACCTTGCATGGTCATCGATGCCATGGCTAGATACACGTTGTTGGCAACCATGGCAACTTGAACACTTTCACTGATTTAAATTATTACGCAAATAATTTGTATGAAACAAATGCAATCTGTTATCGGTTGGAAGTTTCACTCCTCTTGTTTTCCATAGTGATTACAATATTGTTTGTCGCGGCAACTGGTTCATGAATAATACACCATATAGCCACTTCCCAAACTGGCACGTGGAGCTGAATCACAAAACTATCGCTCTACTTTTGCCGATTTCAAGCCTATGAAGTAATAACCAAGGCTTTTACAAAATCAATACTATCCAGCAGTTCTCTTGTTCACAGTACCACTACGTGACATTTCTATAACATTTGTGTATCATGCTGTGTCTCACATCCATTAAACAAACAAAAGATGTCACTGTATCAATTACAAACCATTTCTGACTTTCCAACAAAATATATTTCACCTGTTTCCATGGTTTGTAATCGAAATCAAACAATTATTTCTCTGGCTCATCTTTTTGTATCTACATTATTTGAATGTACGGACGTTGAAGAAAGACGTGAAAAGAAAGAGGAAAGAGGAAATATATAAAAGTAACATAATTAATGCCTTCATTTTACTTGTTTTCATGAATCTCGATCTTCACTTCATACCATTTTTTGTTTAACTATCGCGGGTGTCTTCTAATAGGAGATCCAGAAATATGTATCAACCTTAACTCACGGAACTACAGAGCGCTAATATTTTTTTTTTACTAAGATACTTGTCCTTTTTGTCACAATCTATGATATTATCTCCTTTTTAGGAACCGAATGTGACGAATGGTTTATAAACACAACATTTTTTTTAAAATGGATATTTCTATGGTCCGAGTTTGTAGACAATATAATCCCGGGCGATTCGTTCGCTCTGCACACATTAGCCTTCGCAATTCAGACCGCATGAACGCATGCTTTAGAATGGAGAGGATTTTTCCAATTTTTATATATTTTTTTGGAAACATATTTTTGTTAACTTGTTGATGGAATGGAATACTAAAGATGTTACCTTTCTTTAATAAGAATATTATTTTTGGGTGGTGGTACCCTTTAACGCGAGTTACCGAACTCTTGCCCAAAGGTACCTACAGGTAGCTCATACCTGTTGGTCTTTTTGTGTTGAAAGGATATAAATGGAGTCGGAATCAGCCTACAGTAAAGTTCTATAACATAATGTTACAGAGTTACAATACCGTGAAGTCATTATTCTACCAGTAACGTGTTACCATTGTAAAGCGAGTTACCGTGGAATTGCCCATATATATTTTTTATTTATTTACTATTATTTGTTATTTATTTGATTGATTTATTTATTTTTTAAATTTTTTTTTCGGGGGGGGGGGGTACTTTTGTATACTTGTACATGGTCAAAGAAAAATACTATGTCACTTAAAATTAATTGAATAACTTGTTGTGCGTCACCAAAATGAGTTAACTGTTTTTTTTTCATCTATTTATTATTTGTTTAGGGGAAGAGGACGTGAAGTACAAGCATGAAATATAACTCATGGTCTATAGCAGTGGCGTAGGTCTCTTTGAGAAGTGGGGGAATGATGCGAGGTAGCAAAGCGCTCGAGGGGGGGGGGGGGAGGGTGTTGGAGAGGGAGTATTCCCCCTGCGACAGTAGGGAGCTTTTGCATTGTTTCACTCGAAATAATTGATATCGAAATTTAAGCATTACTTAAATAATCTCCCTCATGATTAGACCGAGATACAGTCACAAGCGAACCTACACACAAACACAAACACAAACACATATACACACACACATACACACACACACACACACACACACACACACACACACACACACACACACACACAGCACACACACACACACACACATACGCCTCTCTGATACCATACCGATACAGATGAGGCAAATCGCGTACATGTTCTGTACTTATGTACGATTATAAAAACAAAACCCATGAAATTAACGCATTTTTTATAATCCGTCGGCAGTATGAATGATACAATGAATAACAGTGTTCTGTTTTTCTATATAGCTAACGCACATCAATCTGTGTGTGTTGGGCTATACCCGACTAGCAATTGAATGTACACAAAACATGCCAGGGCAGACGTCGGTATCAATATTAACCCTTTGATTGTCAAGCAATACACCTAATGCATTTAGCCACTTTTGACAGAGTGACACGCACAATTTTATTGTATATCGTGTGCATTAAGGTACGAAACAATTAATCTAAGTTGATGAATATTGCGACTCGAGTCTACAATGGCAATCAGTGCGTTAACTGACCTTGGATATTATACCGTTGTCATGACGCTCATATTCATTATTCCCATCAGTGGGAGAACATATATGCAATCGTCATAACTTGAGGACAAAACAATTGCCCCGGATTTTTTGTCCACGATAATGTTTCAGTGTGAGGAATGGCATATTAGGCTTAGTTCTAGATTTGCATGTTTATGTTTATGATTCGGCTAAGATAATTATTATGGGTAGTCATCAACATCATCATCATCATCATCATCATCATCATCATCATTATCATCATCAACATCCTCATCATCATCATCGTCATCATCATCATCATCATCATCTTCTTACTCATCATCATCATCTTCATCATCATCATCATCATCATCATCAGCATCATCATCGTCATTATCATCATCATCATCATCTTTATCATCATCATCATCATCATCATCATCATCATCATCATCATCATCATCATCATCATCAACATCATCATCATCAATATCATCAGGCACCATCATCTTCACAACCACATGATTCGTTTTCATAATAAGCAAAGTACGTATAAGTACATGCCTTAACATTTACATAGGAACTCATACACATACACACTTAATAAATAGGTAATGGCATTCATTTACCATGACATTTTCACACAACACTCAGAAAACAATTTTGTTCACGTGTAAACAAAGTTACTAGATCCCTTTAAAGAAATGGAGGAAATACGAAGTTGTGCATCTATCTAAATTACATTTATTAACACAGATCATACATATATGAAGAGCTTACCTCCTAAAGGCGTCCATTGTTTTAACCTTTTAGAAAAATAGTTACTTTGTCCAACTTAGTGCACATCTGCTTATGAGACCATACAAATTGAACGTTCCATATTCATATTTCTGTATTTTGTCCTAAAATGTTCATTTCTAGATTTTTGGTTTGTTTATAATATGCTATAGTGAACAATTACACCATCAGGCGAGACAAAGGTCAAGCTCAAATATAGACAATACAATTACTGCACTATATAAGACATCCTCATGGGCCAATCAATGGTTCATATCTATTCGTTGCTCATTTATGTACCGATATCGTAAAATCAATATTTATGGAAAGTGGAAATAGCGCCTTTTGGAATTAAGCTTTTCATATAGAGTCATCGAAACAAGAGAGCGATTTTCAAAACTCTCAAGACAGGGCCAGATTGTTGTAACAACGCGGGTGCGCGCAAACCCAATAGGGGTGCATTTTGCGCTCTATACATATAACCGTCTTCTATAAGTACACAACGCCCATACGTTCTTCGAAAGTGTATAACTCTGATGATATTACATAACATAATACAATTCTATAACGTTGAATGAATGTAAACCGAGTATCACAGCTTTTGTAGAGCCTAATTCCATAATTATGTACTAAATACACTTTCTATATCAACTGAGTCAATCATATCCATGATATTAGTGCTTTTAACATCAGACAATTAAAACAAAATTATAATGGCACGTTATATTTTGTGTACCCGCGTTAGACATGTTAACGATTTCTGACCCAAAATAACGACAAATTGTAAAGATGATTAAGGATTTAACACTTTTGGAATTAAGCTCTTTATATGTAGAGCTCGTTTCCAAAAAAGGAAGTTAAGTCCACTTTTGTAAGAAAAAGAGCTTTTTTATTCTCATAGTTTCTCATGTGTTTCGCGTAAAATGAAACGTCTTTGAAATTTGCTAGATACTGACCGTTTCTCCCTCAATTTGGTCGGATAGGAAACGGAAGGAGAAACAGTTCAGTGGGACTAGGCCATTTAGAGATATAGTCAAGTTCTGGTTCAGAAGGCTCTTCTAGTGTATTATTTTTAAGAGCTTCATTTTAAAAGGAACTAAATCCACTTTTCAACTTTTGAGTTATAGCGGGTTTCTTTGCCCAACTATGTACAAATGTCTATGAGAATTTGAAAATGGAACGCTATTTTAAAACATTTTGATTGTGTACTAATGTTTTCATGTTCAATTATTTAATATATATTATCTAGTCAGTTTCTTTTATGTTTGAATTCAACATTAATTTGTCAAAAAAAATTCGATTTGTATATAGCTACGTAGCGTATTCATGAATTTATATCAGTTTCATATGGAAAGTGGATTTAGTGCCTTTCGGAAGTAAGTTCTTCATTTGAGCAATCCTTCATGAAGGTTAATATGACCCACGCAATCTTATTTTTGAACATGCCTAAAACAGATATATATCAAAATAATGAAAGAGTAAATTTTCCTTTCCACATGCTATAAGATAATACAACAAACGTGTTTAGTACGCGGTTATACAGGGTGACCCAACAAATAACGGAACGGGGCACTTCCCCCCAAAAAGTAACAACATTATTGTGTGCACTGAAAAAAATACCAAAAACAGTCATTTTGGATGAGTAGTTTTGTTGTAGGACGTGTTAAGTGAGACCATGTCAGGTTCCCATTTTGCCATTTTTTACCAAGTCACTGCCTGATAAATCGCACTTCCTGCCCGTCATATCATCGAGCAACTATGGGTGCGTTTATGCTCAACTTTTTGGGGCCAAAATCAGGCTTCTCAAACGCGTTTAGTTCAAAACGCTGTTGTGTCCCGACTCATTTCCTTATAATCGCCGTTTTGAAACGCTGATTCAAAACGCACAAAATTGTGCGTTTACGATCGGCGATTCTCCCAAATCAGGGTTTCTGGGGAAGCATAAACGCAACATCACGTATAGAGACGTTTAAATGACGTCATATAAACGCCTTTCCGGTTCACGTACGTACACTCAATTCAAAAGCGCGCGCCCCAATTTGACCTGCCTTCTTGGGTCAAGTAGCCAGCGCATGCGCGGTGCATTTTTTACGAAATCAGCTCGTTCTCAAACTGCAAAAAAGTTGAGCGTAAACAGTACCCCCTTAAACGGCGTTTTGAATCAGCGTTTTGGAAGAGCGTTTCAAAACGCTGATTCTGCCTTCGGAAGTTGAGCATAAACGCACCCTTAGTCCATTCTCTCGGAATACAGCCTGAATATACACTAACAATGGCGCGCGTATTGCCCGTTGTTCAACGCAATGACGGGCAGTAAGTGCGATTCATAACGTACTGACTTGGTTAAAATTGACAAACATGGGAACCTGACATGTGTCACTCAAAGCGCCCTAAAAAAAACTACACGACCAAAATTACTGTTCTTGTTATTGTATTTCATTGGAAAAAATGACCTATCCGATAGACATAATAACTTTGTAACTTTATTTGGAAAGTGCCCCGTTCCGTTTTTTTTTGGGCTACCCTGTATATTGCATGTAGATTATATCATTCAAAGAGGTTGCTACGGTAAATATTGTTTTAGTAAAAAGGGTAATAAAGGATAACACTTTGTATTCCTCTGATAAAGCAAATCATACGGTATAACTTGTATAACAGTATAACCCGTTGCAGAAAGACATCCAATTGAGTGTATGTAACAATTAGTTGGCATTATGTGACCTCAATGCGCAAATCTGATTGGTTGAAACGCGACAATTCTATAACATACAATTAATTGTAATTCACTATCGAGTGTATCTCTTTCTGCAACGGTGTCAGTCTTGTTAGCACTCAAACTAATCTAAAACCAACGCAGTCTCTACCTACGTTAATATACAACGTGACTTTGCCTTGGTTAGGTGTGACAATTATATTACACTAATATTCCCACTTAGGTGCAACAAGTACAACACATATTTCTTTAAATGCTAGACAATTGATTTGTTCAATGTCAAATAAGTGCTATTCAAAATGACATGGCCATTTTGAAGAAATATTTAACAACTAATTATCTGAATGACTTAAAACACCCTGTCATGGCATAAAGCTACCAGACACTTCTCCGATTTCATGAATCGGCATGGTTTCCGACTTGACCGAAACCATGCGGGAAGGATGCGTGACACTTGACCGAAACCAGTCGGGAGGATGCGGAAAGGCGGAACGAAATTTTCAAAATGTTTAAAATATGCTTCCGACTAGTTCCCGACAAAATTCATCGGGAACAGTGCAGAAACAATACCGAAACTATGCCGAAACGAGCCGTAACAAGGTGGATCGTCGGCATCGTGGCCCGCATGTTTCACGACAAGGTTCCGCACAGTTTCCGACAAGATTCCGCACAGTTTCGGAATGGTTTCGGCATGGTTCCCGAATAGTTTACGCACTCACAGTACTTGATCAAGAAACGAAGACATGATTATTTTTGGCCAAGTTTAAATGAAACAAATAATATATAGATAGTACAGTTCTGATTTTAGGGCGCTCTAAATCCTTGTTTTGTTAAGGTAATCACAACTCATGTGTTATATTTGAAAAAAGTCACACATTTGACAGAATAAACAATTGATCAAAACCGGATCATAAACAGCGGAAATATTCATAAATATATGTGATTAATAAGAATAAATTATTTAATAGCTTGTATTTATAAATTCTATGCATTGCTGAAAAAAACACGGTGGATTTCCATTTGATATATTTGTGATGATTCTCTTTCCTTACTAATTTATTCAACCATTATTTATCTTGAATTAAAAAACAGCACTGTAATTTGGACATGTTTGTGTTTTTTCTTCCATGGACCCTACGGGTTAAAGTGATGCCTGTAAAGTGTCTAACTCCACGAAAAATACTTGGAGCTTCCTCGTTTCTGTTTCTGCCGTGTTGTTTAGCTTATGGTAAGAGAAGAATAAAATAGGGTTAGATTTTTTCAATGTCCCTTGGTATGAAGATAATTATCATTGAAAATTATTATTTCAAAAACCGTTGGCCAACGGTTTTGAATAGTCGTAGCTAAAGGCGTCCGCATTGCAGCACGCGTGGCGGCGTGGGAGACATTCCGGAGATTGAACTTTGAACGCGAATTCCATGAAATTCTGTACTACGTTGTAAACATACACGGGTGCGAATATCTCAAACGGCTGATTAATTCCTGTGACATGGTATGCAGACCATCAGTATTCGGTGATAAAATATGAACTCAATATTCGTTTTTTTCACTAGGTAAACAGTGTTCGTTTTCTTTCAAACTTTCACAAATCTTTCAATTGTATTTTTACAATGATATTGAATAGGATTGAAGTCTCAAATGTCATTTTGTGCAATATCTACTTCCAGGTATCACTTTAAAGGGACTTTAACATTGGTCCAAATCCTCAAAATCCAATTGGAAAACTAGCAGTTTTGTTCGTATTTCCCTTTCGTTACAAAATTATGAACGATTGAAGTTTACAGATGATAAAATATCCGTCGGATTTCGAAACCGTATACACAGTGAGTGCTGTGAGTTAGTGGAATATCACTTTGTTTTTTCGCTCATTACTCGGTCATTTAACATCCATTTGACTTTAAATTTGACTTCACACAATACCCTGTGGACATAATACATAACAACAATATACATTATATCAAACCAATCATCACGTTTTGCACATGTCAACAAAGTTACTAGATCCCTTTAACGGTTATGTGGACTATCAAACCCCAAGGGCGATTACCCCCCCCCCCCCCCAAAAAAAAAACAACAACAAAAAAACAAAAAAAACACACACACAAACAAACAAACAAATAATCAAAACAAATAAACAAAAACCAAATAACCCGAAGTATTTCTTTTTATCGGTCTCGGCCTCGGAAATGTTTACGACGAAATAACCACCACCCCCCTTCAAGTCCTGGGTACGCTATAAAATGGGCGTCGATTGTAATTGATATATACTGTTCACGGGAATGGGTTAATCTATTCATTAATCCCCCGTTGAACAATGGGAAATTACTGGACACGACATCAATAAAAGGTGGTCATAATTCATCTGGAGATCATATGAAATGATGAGCCCTTTGAATGATTGCTTACACTGTGGCCGATCAACGGTGACCAGTTGAAAGAAGTATCGTAGAAACAATGACCAACACAACGAATGCGGAAAGGTGGCATAAACATGAAGGAACAATGCGTGAAGACTGCAGAAATGTGTCGGAAACATGATGTTAATATGAAGTTAACATGACGTGACGATGCGGGCCACGCATCCTTCCCGCATGGTCGGAAACCATGCCGATTCATGAAAGCGGAAAAGTGTCAGGGTAGCTTTACGCCGAGGACACCTTATGCCCTCCCGTTTGCTTTGATCAACAAAAGGAAAATATTGCATCTTAATTGCGCATTATCCATAAAGGAAATATCTTAGTCTCTATGAATTATTTACATCATACTTACATAACATCAAATTATATTGAATTGAATATAAGTTATTTAAGTACCACCTCTACAAAACCATTAATGTACAACATTTAACCAGTTCACATAAATTGTAAGACAGTACTAGACACTATAGCATAATCTGTTAGTCAAATTATCCCTTAAACAAGAATAATTTTAACAGCTAAATTCTTTTTTTTTTTGGTCGATATCATATTCATTGTTTTTCGAAATAACATGACCATTTTGAAGGACATATTGCACACATTTCTGTGAGAATGACTTAAACCCTGTCATGCCTGTATGTAAGGCCGTTAAAATAATTTTCTGTTTGTTGCATAACTAAAACAAATACATCTATTTTGTTAAATCTTATACGATTTAATTCTCAATATTAAATTTCATTCCTAATCAACATGATAATTATGACTATTTTAAAGACAATCTTTAACAATTGTCAGTGCGAATAACTTATTACCCAATCATGCCTTCACGCCGAGGGCACATGTTGCCCTCCTGTGTTTGTTGTGAACCCTTAATGAGCCTGATTAGAGTTAACTCACCTTGAAAGAAGGAACATCTAACCCCAAAAGCTTAATGAGCCTTGTCCAGATTTGAAATATCTTAATCTCTCAGAATGATTTACATCGGATTTACATTGAATTGAATTTTAATTGAATTAATTGTTTTATACCAAATCGAAGAAAACAACATGTGCAATATTTAACAAGTTCGCATCAATTGATACACAGGAATAGAAAATAAAGTATTATGCTAGTCAAACTAGCCCCTTAACAAGACATCACATGAACAAGTAAAATAATTTTGTTTTCCAATATTACATATTTTGTTTTTAGAAATTACATGACCATTTTAAAGAAAATATTTAACAATTGCCCGTGAGAATGACTTAAAACCATGTCAAGCCTTTACGCCGAGGGTACGTTTTACTCTTAACTCCTCCAGGCCGAGCCTGATAAGGGTTAAATTATCATCAACAGACGGGAAATCTTGCCTAAACATTTCAATTGTACATTATCCGAATGGGAAAATATCTTAGTCTCTCATAATGTTTTACATCGCACATTTTATTGAATTTACTTGAATCACTTTATTTACCAACCAACAAAACCATTATGTACAATATTTAACAAGTTCACATCAATTTATACACATGATTAGAAAAAAGGTATAATTATGCTAGTCAAACTAGCCCCTTAAACAAGGATGATTTGAACAACTAACATCACTTAAAATACATACAACAAATTAATCAAGCCTACAATTACAGTAATGCCGTACTGTTGGGGTAAAACACGAAATAAATATGTATAATGTATTAATCCGAACACAAAAAGTAACTACCCCCCCCCCCCCCCTAAACAAATCTGTATAACTTAATGACTGGGTCTTTCCACCCCTGACACCCCTAATCTGACACCCCTTTTCACATTCACTTTGTACACGTTTTTTTTTTTTCTTTCCACGCTTTTTTTTTCATGAGACAGTCTCTGTGAATGGTTATTTGCTTGTTAATATTCATTAGCTATTTATCGATCTTTCATAAAGAGAGGCTTGGTCTAATTTCGTTTCTTTGATTGGCTTTTTCGAATCTGAATATTCATTAGCTATTTAATAACCTGGATTTTTCCGGTTATGTGTCTAGACATGAAAATGTGCATGCATATCATGTCATTTCACTGTGTCTCTTCACACAAATCTATACATAAGTCTATGGTCTCTTCCCACCTCTCTCTGATTTATTGTTAGTTAGTGTTTTCTTGGCGCGTGGCCAGGGCGCGATATTTTTTTCCCCAAACATGTTTATTATGGCACTAATAACGCAGTCGCTATATTCACAAGGAATTTGTAAACCCTGTTTGAGAAAAAAAAAATCGCGGCCAGGGCACCAGATATTGAATGTCATTACAAACTCACTGTTATGATAAAGATAGAAGGGTAAATGTTCATTGGAGATGAAGTTATTTGGTGATCGGACAAATTAAACCTCCTTGATCGGACATTACATGTACACACACCACTGCGCGCCACTCGCTCGCACTATAATTCTTGTACAGCGTATTTTACACTTCCGCAATGACAATTATCAACAAAGGGGCCAATATATAAGATACAATCTTCCATTGATCTTGTTATATCTGTGAGCTTCAAGTATTTGTCCATGTATTATAAGGGCAATGCACACGTTGTAAGGGGATATGATGAGATAACTTGTATGCATAAATTCGAAGTTTGCTTTTTGGCGTGTGTGGGAGCCTGGGGGGGGGGGGGGGGGGGGGGGGGTAAATGAAGTTCATGGCCCATATTTTCAAAGTTAATCTTTTGTTAAATGCATTAATGAATTAAACAAATATTATTACTGGACACTTCCTATCGGTTCTACAAATATTAGTTAAAAATTAAACCATGATTTTGGACAAAATAAGTTCACGACAAAATCAAGATGGAAGGGACTTGAAAATTCAACGTTCATAACTTGACATTGATGTACGGAACACAACATAGTACTGAAGTTATCAATGAGACTATCATCGATAGCACTCGTCACGTGATCTCAAGTTAGGGGCAACATAGGCTGTCTAGGCATACAATATACGGGCATGAAAGCTAATTGCTTGAAGAGTTTTACACCGGATCAATTTAACTTGCAACTGCCCTTTTTATTGAAACAACAACATACATGCATGGTGCCCGCATGGCGGATAACATATAACTAATTCCTGGTACCCTCACGAACGCGCGGTCTGTGGTTGCGGTTACCATTAACTAGGTCGTGTGAAACACAAATAGCTAATGAATATTCAGATTCGAAAACGACCATGCCTCTCCTAAAAAGCCAATCAAAGAAACGAAATTAGACCCAAGCCTCTCTTTATGAAAGATCGATTAAATAGCTAATGAATATTAACAAGCAAAATAACCATTCACAGAGACTCATGAGTCTCATGAAAAAAATCGGGGAAAGGGAAAAAAATCCATCTACAAAATGAATGGGAAAAGGGGTGTCAGATTAGGGGTGTCAGGGGTGTCAGAAATAGGGGGGTCACCTTTTGGAAAGACCCTTAATGACTGAAGATTATTTTACACTGTAATTTAACTGCAATATTTATACAGTTGTTATAAACATTTTGTGTAGAAATCAGAGATATCCATTACCTAATAGCTGAATGAGGCACGGATTAAAGACAAAATGCCCTATGCTGATTGAAATTCATTCCATTTAGAATTTTGTATGGCACATATGGTTAAACATTTTACTTGCAAATGTATACACTGTGCAACTAGACAGTTCTCACTGCTCAATAAACTGCAAAAATATAAAAAACTCGAATTTTTAAATTATGACTATTTTCTCTTAAAGGGCACTGCAACTCAAGAATAGAGTTTATCCTACTGATACATCGTAATATGCCTATTTATATATAGAACATAACTCCGACTCAGATTTCTGCTTTGGGAGAATATGTGAAAACTCTATCGGGTAATTACCACTATTCATGCGAACACTGGAGGCCGACATTATTAGGTGTGTGCGGACTACAATCAGTGAGAATATCAAATTAGCGTAGTCACGTGGGGGGGGGGGGGGGGGGCTTGCTTAATAAAATACAAAGATTAAAACAAACTTAAATGTTAGATTGGTCTTGCAAAGAGAGGGAAAAGGGGGAGGGGCATGCTTAATGCAGGCTCTGTATTAAATAAAGAAAAGCAAATTGAATTTTAGATTGGCGTAGCCACCTTACTATGCCTTACTAACCTTACTATGCCACATATAACGATAATGGAGTCAATACACCTCCCCCCCACCCCCCACCCTATACGACC
>JBAMJV010009579.1:0-29717 GCA_037951105.1 Echinarachnius parma
GCGCCTAGCTTTGAATGTTTGAAGCAGATAAATGGCGCCATACAAGTGCCGAGGATAAAGATGATGATGATGATGATGATCAAAATGATGATAGACAAAATACTAATCATATGTTTGATTTATAAAGCGCCTTATATCTTACAATATAATATGTAATCGGTTTACACTATTATTAAACCGGTCATATATAGGATACAATACCAGCGCGCACAAAATGTGTGCACCATCTCCACTCCATGGGGAGCATTCGTATGTATACCAAGCGGCTCAATTGACATTCACACCTCTTGTCTGGCCCAGAAGTTAAGCAGAATAATCATTTGAACCGTGTTTCGTACTAACATTATACAGTAGCCCAAATAACGTTTCAAACTGTTGACTCTAGGCTATAGAAAGTATTATTTTATAAACGCGTTGTACATGTGCCATCATAACATGTTTGGTATATAAACAATTATATTGTCTAACTAAATATATTGAGCATTTCGTAGCAATTATTCAACCATATCCCTGCAAAGATGAAGGGGGTGGAACATTATTGCAATCTACCGGGCTCAGGCAGGCATGCAGGTAAGATCGAAATATTACGTAATTATCTAACAGCGAATATGTAAGCTTATATAATAAAAGAGAGATACTGATGTAGTGGTGCATAATAATGACACTAATTTATCTACAGATATTATGACAGATTTGATAGTGTTAACATACAATTTATTTTGTTCTTATAATCGCCCAATACCGTACAACATGATATTCTATACAACTTCAATTAGAAACTTAGCGAAAATAGATACATGCAATTATAGAATGTCAGTGGCGGATCTAGGGGGGGGGGGGGTAGGGGGTTTAACCCCCCCCCCCCCCCCCTTGGGCTGCCAAGTGAAAATGTGATATGGAAAACATCACTTACGGGGGTTCAAAAAAGCAACAACAAAAATCGCCGCTTCGCGGCTCGTGGACGATGCTCCGCATCGTCATTGCGTCAACCCCCCCCCCCCCCCTTAGCAAAAAGCTAGATCCGCCCCTGAATGTAGATACTGTTCATGATGTTGGATGAATATTGTCGACGGTAAACCCTCGTCACCGTGATCACGTGATACATATTTACGTAATCATGGTAATGAGTATGTATGTACAGCGCATTATCATGGGGTATATAATGCGTACTTCCTTATAACACATCGCAACTCATCAGCTAAAATGTGTTGTGTCAATTATTAGCGATATGAGAATATGCAGATATTCTAGGAATCACAATGGCAATTCTAGTGAACTAGCTTACGAAGTAACCGATGTGTCTAAAAAGTAAAAACCACCATTTTCTTCTGCAATTATTTACGTCATAACCATGATAACGAGCGCTGTTGCACGATGGACAGCATTTAATTGCAGGCATGCAACGGTATAATATAATTAATTATCTTTTATAATTAGTTCTCATTTGAATTAATATTTCGTATTGTGTCTCACGTAATACTCCCAACGCAGAATAGAGAGCCTTGTGTTATTCATGTAATATTGAATATTGGGGAGATATGCCAAATAATTGTCACGAACATTTTGTTTGTTGACGTTAAACAATTTCTCTCAAAGTTGAAAGGTATATGTATAACTTATTATACAATTATGATTTATATGCAGTTTCAAAACAGGGTGATAATTGATGCTTTATCTCCTTTGATATATATATTGTATATTATAAAATATTGGAAAAATATGCAACATTGTATAAAATTATTGCCATGTATTTTTCCCTTTTTGTCGTTATTCCGTTTAACATGTTGTCCAAAATGTAAAACAATTGTATGTAAATACATTTGTTATTTTATCAATTACTGTACATTTTGATAAACACTAATGCACAGCACTTGAATCAATATTCATAAAGACACAGAATACCATAATGTATAGTGTGTACATAGTAACTGTGTTGAAATGTGCAAAATCTGAAGAATGGTTGATACATTGAGTATTGCTGTTATCTGATATGTCCACTGAATTATGTGTAATCATTCCACCATAAATGAATGTCATATGACCGAGTATAATGAGCGAAAATGCAACGTGGCAGGGGCATCGATCCTGGGGGGGGGGGGGGGGGGGGGGAGCAGTCGCCCCCCAATGAAAATATTTGGGGGGGGGGGGCGAACATATCATTTCGCCCCCCCCCCCCCCCCCCAATAATTCCGAATATGAGGAAGAAAAAATCGAGTGATATAATGCCAAAGAGGGGAAAGACACATTTCTCAATAATTAATCTTCAAAATAGCTGTTTTTTTTAGTTTGAAAAGGACTGTAAATCTTTTTACAGTTTCTCATATTGTTTCATTTCGGTTGCGGGAACTCACCTTTCGAAATGTGTTGGGCAGTGTAATTTCTCAAACGCACACCTCAAACGAAGTTTATTAAACCCTCATCTATAGCACACCGTCACAGAAAATAAAATAATCTGAAATAATATATCTTTCAGTCAATTCGGTCCATATGCGCTGAACGCAAATCAAATTGGAATATCATGTCCCCCCACATTTGAAAGTGGAGGAGATTGTCCCCCTCCCTTTGTCATTATGTATGTTTGGTTCCATACTTATATACTTCATATAACGTGAAATTTCTGTCTCAGGTGTGCACCAAATCGAACAATTTCACGCCCCAAAATACAAAAGCTCCCTACTGTGGGAGGGGACACCCCTCCCACACCCTACCCCGCTCGGTCGCTTCGCTTCCTCGCAATGTCTCCCCTCCACTTTTGAGAAGTTGTTGACGCCCTTGCTTAGTTTATGGGAGCTCAATGTCCTAGACTATATCGATGGCTCTATACAGGGTGGCCCCAAACAAAACGGAACGGGGCACTTCCCGAAATAAAGTACGAACATGTTTATGTCCATCGGATAGGGTGTCTTTTCCAATGAAAAACGATACCAAGAACAGTAATTTTGGTCGTGTAGTTTTTGTTTCAGGACGCTGCGAGTGAGACCATGTCAGGTACCAATTTTTGTCAAATTTTACCTAGTCGGCGCCAGTTAATATGCACTCCCTGCCCGTAATACCATTGATCGACCATGCTATACAGCGCTCTAAAACAAAAACTACACGACCAAATTGACTGTTCTTGGTGTCGTTGTTCATTTGAAAAGACACCCTATCCGATGGACATAATATATTTGTTACTTTATTTTGGGAAGTGCCCCGTTCCGAGGATCACGTGGATCCATCTCATGCAAGGCTCAATCTTTTCTTCGCTATGCCCTTTAGAAATACGTTACGAGTAGGTTCACTATTTTATACAATTTTAACACCCATGATAGGGGTTGCAAATGTCTGAAATCTAAAAGCTTCCGGGAGCTCCGCCCCCTCGACCCCCATTATTGTCCCCAAATGTGGGTGCCCCCCCCCCCCCCCAAGTCAGGTCTTCGAGCCATCAAGACACTTTCAATGAGCGCATAATAAAACTTCCGGGCATGCCAATGTGGGGCTTTTAGCTCTGACTCTCAGTGGTCACTCTGGACAATTTTTCAAATTTCGCCCCCCTCCCCCCCAATCACAAAAACGGATCGACGCCCCTGCAACGTGGTATTTGCTAACTCACTGCACTTAACTTCGTACACAATTATAATTCTGCCTATGAAGAATTATAATCGAACACTTCAATCATAAATATCTTTATAACGAAAGATAAATTTCTCATTTGATTCCGAAGCTACAAATGGCTTTACATAATGTTTAAGTCCAACTTAGTGTTAAAGTTCGACCTGGGATCTTTGTGAATCACCCCACCGGAAGGTAGGCCTTCTGCATGGCAGGAAACAAAATGATGCGGACCAAGTTCGGAATGGATTAGTATAGGATACTTTTAATTCGGGTCCGTTTTGTGTGAAACGAAACGTAATAAAACTTCAAAATTTGCTAGATACTGCACCGTTTCGCCACATGTTGATCGGATTGGAAACGGAAGAATAAACGGAGCGTTGGGACTAGCCCATTACTAAATCATTTTATAGCGCGTGTGATTATATAATTTTTGGTAACCATGGCAACGTTTCTCCCTCATAATTATGTGTAAGTATCTGCATTTTCTACATGTGTACACGCACACCGATCGGATGTATATTATACGAATACATCACGCAATTATGCACTCCATAAAATTCATGAATATTATATTATAGGCTCAACATGGTAGTGTACAAATAATTCATGATCTTGTCGGTATTTTGTAGCTTTTGAATTAAATTGATTAACTGTCGCTGTTGACAATTCGTCTCATTTACAACTCGCTTATGGCTATAGTCCCATTGCACCGTTTCCTCCTTCCGTTTCTTTTCCGTTTGAAATCCGGAATGTACTAGCAGATATACTGACAGGAAACTAAATGATGCTGACCAAGTTCGGAATGGACTTGTAGGATACTTTTAATTCGATTCCATTTCCAATGTCTGCTTGTTCGACTGTGGCCATTTCGCTGCTAGCATGGGCGTCGATCTGTCATTGATACCCATTCATCAGGGGGGATGATCTATTCATTCATCCCCCCTGATGGATAGGCATTACGTAAGTATCGACGCCCATGGCTGCTAGATACTGACCGTTTCGCCACATTTTCGTCGGATAGGAAGCGGAGGAGAAACGGTGCAGTGTGACTATAGGCCATTTCATTGTGACAAAACCAGTACAGGAAATGAAAACAATAACAACAACCAAATTAAGAGGAATTATAACAGGTTAAATTTAGGTTTGATTACATCTATATTTGATATATTTACATTACTGTAAATTGAATTGAATACGTGATTTTGTATAAACCCAAGACATATTCCAATTTTGGACGAATAAATTTAATCTTGAATCTTGAATATAATTATAATATAATGAAACAAGAACATTTCTGAGCGATTTACACTATTACGATGCATACAAATTAAGCGCGGACATATTGATTATTGTGCATCATTTGCACTCACTGAGGAGTATTCCTTCCAAGCGACATATGGCACTGATAAGATCGTTTATATAAAGGCTTTCACCTCCTATCAGGTGCCAGGTCCCCATTTATATACCTGGTAGAGAGCAATTGGCAACAATAGTCTTTCTAGACTGACTGCCATTAAATTTAAAAACAACAACAACAAGCGATAGTGGATAAATTATATGAGTACAACAAAATGGATACGTATAAAAAACATGGTTCCGAACCCGGGACCACATGGTATGAAAGCGCACTTTTAGTATTTCCAGATCATGTCCATGGAACAGGAGGAAAGGGGAAGAGATGAGAAATCGGTGGGAGGAGTACAGATTAGAGGGAGGAGGAGGAGGAAGGGGGCGGCGGAGGAGGAAGGGGCAGGGGAGGAGGAGTAGGTGGAGGAGGAGGCGGAGGAGGAGGCGGAGGAGGAGGAAGAGGAGGAGGAAGAGAATGATTTATGAGAAGGCGGAGAAGGAGGAAGATGAAGCGTAGAATGGGGAAGAGGAGAATGAGGGTAGGAGGATGAGGATTGGGGGAGGAGGAGGAGGAGGGAGGAGGAGGAGGAGGAGGAGGAGGAGGAGGAGGAGGTGGAGGAGGAAGAGGGGTAACAGAAGGTGGAGGAGGAAGAAACGGAGGAGGATTTGAGCACAAACAAACTATCATGCGTACGAATTTAAGCAAATTCAAGACTTGATCCTTTGCTTGATACGCAATATTTCTTGCAAGCTATTGCTACCTCTAGTTTATATGCATGTACGTTTTTTTTAAATTTAGCCATGTACTTATCCGTGTAAGTCGGACATCTACGAAGGCTATGCAATGTAAATTAACTTTAGGGGCTGGCTGCATGCATAATGGAGAAGCTTCGTTGAACCAGGGAAGTGGAAGTCTGGTTGAACAATGGAACACCTACACATAGCAAATATCTTACAGGTTCTAAAAACGCGATGTTATATTAAATTGAGTCAAATTATATTACATTTTTGTAAAGACCATACAAAATACAATTCTCTCAAAGTATAGTTTTACAATTAAACAAATTTTCATTTCAATGAGCAGATGATACTGCAACAATTGGCATTAATGTGCCAATTGAACAGTAATAATATAGTATGTATAATTACAATTACAAATAAGTTAATAGCGTACTCTTTCTCCTACCTGGTGTTCAGTTGTTGTTTCATCCTCAAATGACGCGTGGTCAGTTGATATTCGACTTCATCATCGATGATTATGCACCATTTCTGGCGCCATTCGACGAAAGAAGCTGTTCAAATATTGGGTGCGAAGTCACCGCATTACAGGTCGTCTATTGTCAATGGGAGGACACACCGCAGCATCTCTATAGCGTTGAATAATGCCTGGATGTGAGGTAACATCAATTTTCACAGAGTATAGCGATAAGCGAAATTGTTCTTCTTTATAAAGTGGCAGCTTCAGTGTGTCATAGGTTAAAAAATATTCAACGTATCAAAGCATTATTTTAATATCGTTATTATAATTGGTGATGTTTAATTCATCAAGCTCTAGCTGTTAGCGGCTGAGTCTATATCTTGGCGCCGCGTACCGTTGCAGGTTCATGGTTGCAGTAAGCAAGCCAAAGCGTGTTCAAGCAACGAGCGTGTAATGGTGATGATGAATTAATGATTAGCATAGATGCATGCCTGCCTGTTGCACATGTACGCATATAACGCGTGCACTGAGTTCGTGCACACACCGTTAAACAAGTTGTCGTCGGTAACTTGATTTGGCGCGCGAGCGCCGTATACTAAACGAACTTATAGCATAAGTGACGAGCGTTTTGCATTTCCACAGAATGGTACAATCATTATACTGATACGATTTTTTCAATACTATGAGCATTTTAGTGCGAGCAGTTAATATTTATGTTAAAAACTATTAGACACAAAGGAAAGTTATCACAATTATTTTCTTATTGCAGTAATCATTGTCGACCCCACCCCGTGGCGTCACAACCATATTGGAATGAGCCTTCTTCTACCCGCAGCCCCTCTCTCCCTTTATTTCTCTTTCTTTCGTTCAGCTAATTTATATAGACAAAAAATCAAAATATTGTCTTTTTCAATTTCAGGTAATGTTTACGTTATGGTATAGGATTAGGACGTCTCAGCAATTCATTTCAGTTTCGAAGGAATCACGTTTCAGAATTGCGGTAGCGGTATTGGACAGAAGCTTGGGCTTATATGCTCCCCTGGGAGGTGAGGCGGAATCAAAGCTGATGATGTGGGTTTGAATGACGAATGTAATGCGCTTATGAATAATATCGGAGAATGTGCAATTAATACAAAACCCTGACTAATTGTAGTAACTGTCGACTAAATCTGCATTTGTTTGGACAAAAGATTAAATACGAAATTGTGAATGGAACTATGGAATTATAGCTAAATATACATAGTGTGTGTAAATAAAGTAGGATAATCCTACAATCTTTACGTGCAATTTAAGTCAATGTCGAGCGTGCTGAGATTAGGTTTTCTTTTCACCAATGATTGACGATTGGGTATATGATAATTATGATCATTTTTTTATAAGTATTTTGCCATGGGAGATTGCATTTGCGTCAGAAAAATACTGACGTGTAATTTTAGAATTATACACTTTGTACAATCCCTCCCTCATTCAAAGTGAACTTATTATGTGTACGAGGCGGGGCAAGGTGGGCTGGAGTCCCCCGAGAGTAAAGGTCGATATTTGGTCAAAAAGCACCATAAATCCAGACAAAACCTTGTCATAAGTTGGGGGCAAATCGTATCATATTCGGGCAAACACATGACATTGTCATATATTTGGGCCAAAATTATTAGGAAAATGCCTTGTCATATTCGAGCAAATCATGTCATATTCAGGCAACAATCATGAAAATTTCAGTCAAAATCATACAGTCAGGTGAAAAACGGAAAGGGTGGTGTTCGGGCAACGTATAAAAACCTCAGCCCCCTGACAAAAATGTGCCAATACACATCAGGCGTAGAAGGCGGGGGGGGGGGGGGGGGCTGAGGGGGCTGCAGCCCCCCCCCCCCACCCCGGAGTTTTGAAAACGGCCATATTCGGACAAAAGGCACCTTCAATTCGGGAAAACGTGTCAAATTCGGGCAAAAACCATGTCACATTTGGGCAAATAAATGTCATATTTGGGCAAATCGGTGTGATATTAGGGCAAAATTAAGTCATAGGCCTTTTCGGGCAAACTCGTGTCATATTCGGGCAAACTCGCGACATTTTAGAGCAAAAATTATGTTATTTTCGGGAGTCAAAGAGGCGAAAACATTTGTCTGCTTGTCAGGTTAAAAATAGGAAGGATAATTATTCGGGCAAAAGACCTCAGCCCCCCACCCCCCCCCCCCCCCCCTGTGAAAGATGTGCTCCTACGCCCATGCCACTACGTACGCCCATGATGGATAAAACCGAATGACGCACAATGACCGTTACATGAGTAGTATTGAATTGCTTGGCCTTGGACGTCAATTTCGTAAAATGTGGCGAAGTGGCGAACGTTGACATTTTGCGATCTTGAAGGACAGAACGATCTAATTACTCAGTGCTTGAATGTCATTCCGATCATGTTTTTACTCTAATTGCAGTCCATTGTGATATATATATCCCCTTTGAAAAACAGCTTGTAGCTGACAAGGGCAATCCATCCCATGAGTAGAGAGTAAATAAATAAATAAATATGGAGTGACCATGCAGTGCAATTAAGCAAAGTATTGATGGTGGTGTTGGCATGGCTGGTGGTGGGGATGGTGGTGATGATGATGATGATGAGAATGATGAAGATGATGATGCTAATAAATGCTGATAGTGACGTTGAAGATAGTGATGATGATGATGATGATCATCATATGATGATGATGGCGATGTTGATGATGGTTTCTGTGAGTGAATATTGTCCCACGTGAACAAAAATAACAGTAAATATCTATTTTTTTTAATACAAACCCTCCAAAAAGATATAGGCGTATTGAATTACTTGAGCTTGGAAGTCAGTTATCGTGAAATGTGGCGAGCCTTGACATTTTGTGATTTTTAAGGCCAGAACGATATAATTGCTCTGGACTTAAATGTCATTCCGATCATGTTTAACTCTAATTTAAGTGCATAATGATATGAAAGTGATCATTGCAATTCAAATAACATGGTGGTGGTGATGGTGTTGATACTAATAGTGATGATGATGGTGATGACAATGACGATGATGACGAAGACGATGATGACGATGATGATGGTGATAACATTCATGCTTGCCTCCTACTACTAATACTGCGACTGCGACTGCGACTACGACTACGACTGCTACTTCTACTACTACTACTACTACTACTACTACTACTACTACTACTACTACTACTACTACTACTACTACTACTACTACTACTACTACTACTACTACTACTACTACTACTACTACTACTACTACTACTACTACTACTACTACTACTACTACTACTACTACTACTACTACTACTACTACTACTACTACTACTACTACTACTACTACTACTACTACTACTACTACTACTACTACTACTACTACTACTACTACTACTACTACTACTACTACTACTACTACTACTACTACTACTACTACTACTACTACTACTACTACTACTACTACTACTACTACTACTACTACTACTCACTCCCCCCCCCCCCCCCCACTGCTACTGCTACTGTATACTACTACTACTAACATAATAGCAAAATAAACATAATGAATGTGATAATGATGATAAGATGTTGATTATGGTGGCGATGATGATGATGATGACGATATTAATTGCTGTCACTAAGGAAGACGTTGGGCTGTTGACAAAATGCATGAACTGCAATTGAGTTCATCGGCATCTTCTATATATAAAAGCGCAATCCAGTCTACATTCCCGCTAAAAGATCTGTCTATCTAAGTAAATGGCACTCTGCCACTCTGTTACCATGGTAAGTTGCCAACCCCGTCAGTACAAAACGATTGCTTCCCAAAGCTGTTAATAAGCTTACATTATTGCGTTCAATGGTGAAGCCAGGTTGCGCCGAGAATACGGGTAAATTAAAGGGCAATTCAGTGACGTAGCCAGGAGTTTTGCAAGGGAGGGGTGGGGGGGGGGGGGGGGGGGGGGCGCCAAGGGCCTGCCTTATGGCCTCTCGCTGGGATCCAGGGTGGAGCCCCCTGAAGGTATTGGGTTTTCCCCAAAAATCAAAAATATACCGGCTAATACTGAAGCAAAATGAATGAATCAACTCGGGCTCGGGCCCATGAGTCCCCCTCACGACGCCAGTGGGGCACTGTTTCAAACGACGGATAATGGCGTCATTAACGGGATTTCAAAAGTAGGGGTGCGGGGGCAAGGCCTTGTGTTTGGGAAAGGTGTAGTGTACATGGCGTTCAAGGAAATAATAACACATTCTTACAAGATGGGGAAGGGGTATTGGTTGGTGAAGCCTCCTACAAAAAGGTCAAATCCTAATGACCCCCCCTCCCCCACCCGACGCCACCATACGATGACGGAGCCATCCACGCAGTGCCAGAATAAATCGATTAAAAATTTTTTTAAAAATATTTTGTTATTATATCTCTCTCACAAAAAGGATTGAGAGCAGCAGAGGCAAAGTCATTTTTATTGTCCCACCCTTTAGCCTCCACGCCATACTTACGTATGACCTTATCCCGTGTAGTTCATGACTTGTGCAAGTATGGTAAATAAACAAAACAACAGTAACTTTGCAGTCGACTTTGACATTTGGAGGGTAGAGATTACAAGAATATCGTTTTTAACAAACATGGTATACATAGAAACGAAACAAAATATTTGTCATAAATGACGATTTCATTTATAATTAATCAAAATTCATGGATGCAAATACGGGGCAAATACACGTAAAGTAGTCTTATGTTGTTTTTTTACTATTTAAACAAACCAGATTGAAATTCCTTGTAAGTTTAGTTTCAATGTTCTTTTACACGCATGTTGGTCACGTTGAATTACATTATTTGATATATAATACACAGGACAATATCTCGCAGCAGCGCTTTGTAATAACGTGCATTATGTACATGATAATATACACTGAAAATCAATTCATTTTTTCATTTACATGATTAATCATCCTCAATCATTCATTTACTTTACAAACTCGCTTGATATACTCTGAAATTAAATTTGCGACTGGTACGTCAACAAAGTACACAACAAATAGATCTACATTATCCCTTGACAATAATATCCTCTATAATCATAGGATCTGCATGCGAAGTAATCTCGTTAAAAGACGTTAGCAAAATGAATTATCATCGATCATTGTGGTTATCATGGTTGATGCAAGACCAGCGTACACGGTAAACATAATAATTAAAGGGAAAACACTTCTACTGTGAAAGTAATATTGAAGAAAAAAGGATGGGTAGCAGTGCCGTAGCGTGGTCGGACTGATTAATGGGAGGGGAGGGGCGGGATAAACTCTATATTCCTTTACTGTTCTCATTATGTTTGTTAATGATGTTTGTCAAATTCGGGGGGGGGGGGGGGGGGCACGTGCCTACATGTCCCCTGTAGCATTATCAGCATACGCCACTGACGAGTATATATTTGAAGAGCACAATTTGTTGTTTTACTCTATATATAGGCGCGCGCTCGATCCCGATTCCATGACATGTTGATGCTAGCTCAGATCGATGCGTTTACTTCGCGATGAAAAGAAGCGAGATTTGTCGACGTCATTACCCTACCAAAAGAAGGTCGAGTGACGGATTTCTACAGGGGTGCATCTAGAGCTGGACAAGATGAGAAAAAAGGTGACGTAGCTATGGGGGGCACATGCCCCCCCCCCCCCCCATTATAAAAAAAATCCGTGATAAAAATAAAGATATTCATAATGAGTGACTCCAATATTTCGCGTGCTGAACCCCCCCCCCCCCAAAAAAAAAAACAAACAAACAAACAAACAACAACAAAACCGCTATGCCACTATGGGATAAGATAGGAAGAAGAGCTCGAGATTCCCCCGACGTCGCCACTCCCGCCAAAGGGATCGAGATCGAGCGACGGATCCCATGGGTAATCTCTTTCTGTGTTATGCTGCTTCTGTCTGTCCATTTTATCTTCAGTACGCGCGTCTGCCATCAAGCACCACATCTCAAATCTCTCATTCGAATAACACTCTCCTAGGCCCCGTTCCGTTGGCGAAAGAGATACAATCGATTGTAAGTTACGATTGATCGTAAGTCAGAAAATTTACGCGTTTCAACCAATCAGATTTGCGCATCTAGAACACGTGATCTGACTTACGATCAATTGCAACTTACAATCGATTGTATCTCTTTCTGCAACTGGGCCCTGGTGACGTAAGGTAGAACTGTCAACCATGAAAAACCCCTTCTGTTTTATGCTAGATATTGCTTAATGCCCGTTTAATATCTAGAACGTCTGTCATCAAGCACCACATCTCAAATCTCTCAATCAAACATTACCATAAGGCGTTGGAGACGTAGGAGGTGGGGGGCTTGGGGGTGCCCCCTGGAATAAAAAAAAAACACCTCCAATTCGGGCACTAAAACCATGTCATATTCAGGCAAAACCATGTTATATTCGGACAAAACCATGTTATATTCGGACAAATCCATGTCATATTCAAGCAAAATAATGTCATATATTCGGGCAACATGACGTCATTTTCGGGTAAAACCGTCTTATTCATGGGAAATCACGTGTTATTTTTCTGACTAAACCACCAAAACATACAAGTTTCGGGAATCAAAGAGGCAAAGGACCTCCCCCCCCCCCCCCCTTTTTGTTTTGCCTGCCAGGTCAAAAGGAGGGGAGGATAATTATTCGGACAAAAGACCTCAGCCCCCCTGAGCCCCTGAGCCCCCATGTTCCCCTATGCCCAACAACACAATGGCCCGTATTCACAAAGGAGGTTTGTAGGAGGTTTGTACAAACCATGGTTTGACCAAGGTTTACATCTATGGAATGCCATTTGTAAACTGATGGAGAAGGAATGTAAACTCCATACTTGTTAACAATGTTGATTTACAATTTACGGTATGCGAGCAGCATTCCATAGATGTAAACCATCGTAATACGGGCCAATAACACTCATGACATAATTTTTTCAGTACTCTTGAATCGTCCCTTGTTACAAGGGATATTCACTTTCTCATTCACCAAGATCAATTAACAATACAAGTAAAAGGCTTCACCAAATTAAGGACAATCATTTACCGTGTTTAGTAATCATTGTTGGTCTCGTAATTTCAATTTTTATTTGAAATGCCCATTATTCTTAATAATGTATTGCACTACTTGAAAAATAATTGCTTTCTCCACTTCAATCTGTGGGCCTGTTCATTCTTCCATTAATTCAAACTGCAATCTTCTTTAGATGAACATTACAACATTTGCAGACTGTAGTTTAAAAAATGTAAGCATGATGATCAAAATACAATACATATTGTACAAACATAAATTACATAACCCAGATAAATTATGTGCTTTGATTCGTACACATCTCAACTTGATTAGTACAGAGGTTATTTAAAGTTATGCAATTACAAACATTATATGATCTCCATATTTGTGTGAGCATTGAAAACTTGTTGGGTAACAACACTAATTGATTTTCTAAGAATGATCAGCTGTATGCAAAATCATTGCTATGTGATAACATTTGTTAAATGGATCCAACACCCCAAAATAATTTTTTAATAAATGAAAGATAATAGTTTTAGTAGCCCATACCACAATCAAAAACGTTACGAAAAATTGGTTTCCAAAAAAATATATAATTTGAAAACTCATCATCATACTAATATAATGTGTTCATGGTCTGCAGAAGAAGACTAGTCAATTGCCTAGGATGTAGATGTGTATAGAATTGAGGCACTCGTAAATGTTTGGCGCTTCCAGAACCCAAGGCCCTGTTAGGTTTGGGTGACTAATTGCATTCTTTATGAATTAAACAACCCTTTTCAAAGTGATGGACATCTATTTAATATCAAGTTATGGTAATAAAACCATATAAGCCAGTGTTGTTCTTTGCGTTGTGGTCCCCTTTTAAGAAGCTTTAAAGTAGCTTTAAAGTGATCCATTAGCTTTACAAGATGTTTCCAAAATTGTTACTGGATACAGTACTTCAATCGTACAATTCTTTTGAATGATGTGTGGAAGTTTGATAGAAAAGGAACACCGTTTACCTAGTTAAAAAAAAAAGAGTGAAAATGTATGACAGATTGTGACAATTTTCCCAACTCCAAACACGATCCCTAACCCAAAACCTAACCCTAACCCTAACCCAAAACCTAACCCTAACCCTAATCCTAATTCACATCCCTAACCCTAATCATAATCCCTAATTATAATCACAAGCCCCCAAATTTATAATTTTGTAGTAGACCAAATGGGAGTAGACCAAATGGCTGTAGACAAATCGGCAAGTTACCCACGTACCACCAACTGCCCATTGAATTTTACTACAATCGAAAAGGATTCCAAAACACAAATATCTCCATATTTAGGGAGACACTTGAAAAATCTAAAATCATTTCATTGTTATTTTACCATAAGCCCAAAACAAGGTACTGTTCAATGCGAAATATCCAGATGATTTTGCTGAATTTGACAAAGCTAATGGATCACTTTTAACCCATTCCCTTCGAGATTCTCAAATCCCCATAGACTTTGTACATAGCCCACCCGGTTCCCGTAAGTAACGGGTTAAGAGGCCAATTCTGATGGAATAAAATTCTTCTTCACAAGAAGTGGTACTCCACGTGAACAGCTTTAAGCAATAGGCAGTGAAATTAACAAACTCAAAGAGTGGCAAAAATGTTGGGTTAAATTGAAAGCACTAACAGATTTGTAGTATCACAATGCTCAATTAACTTGATCGAAAAGTGTCACGTAACAACAATTTTCCTTCATGCTCAAAATCTTGATTGAAAATGTCAATAATTTACATGATCACTACATAATACTGATTAACAAAATTGTATTATCTTATCCACAGAATGAATTACAATTCTAAATTCAATTGATCGAAAAGTGACACATATCTACAATTTTCCTTCATTCTCAAAATCTTGATTTAAAAATAATGTCAATATTTGTCATGGTCACTATAATAATGATTATACAAAATTGTAGTTGTCCACAGAATGAATTTACATTCTCAAAATCTTGATTGAAGAATGGTAATAATTCACATGGAAATTACATAATACTGATTCAGAAGTATGCTAATTATACATATGTGTGACCTCGTCCCATAAAGAGCCACTCCTCTCCAAAGAGAGAGCTGAGAAATTAAGTAAAGATTGAAGTAAAAATTCTTCAAAAATTATAAAATTTCATTATGTAACTTCTTTTACATATTCACATTTCAATGCAAATGTTGCTAACATAACAAATAAATAACGAAATAAAAGAAAGAAAGATACATGTTTGTTACACAAACAATAATTATAATCAACACCTAGAAAAAGTATTTATCAGTAAATGAAGTTATGTATGCAAGACTTTGTCAATAATCAGTTCAGTCAGTTAAAGCAGTTCATAAATAAGAATGTTACAACGTCAACGTCGTGATCTTTTAGATTCCTTGTTGACCATACATTGCGAGACAACGAATATCACTAGCGATATTATTTCCGATAAGAATGTTACAGTTAGTAAAAATTTAAACTTTAAAAAAAATAATTATCATTTGTAGCTGATGACTCCTCTTATTTATCTATTTTGATTTCGATTTTTTCCGTTCGACCCTTTAGGTGCTTCTTTCCTGGCTGGTACCATCAAGGGTCAATTTAATTGGGTGATCGGCACAGTAGAACCCATACCGTTGCAATAAATATTAAAGGGGTAGTTTAGTTTTGGTAGAGAGGGCGCTGCACATCACAATTTTTTTTGTGAGGTAATGAAAGACCGAGTGTCAAATTTGAGAGAACATGCAATTTTAATGGCAGAATAAACTTTATTTGGTCAAAATCGACCCAGAAACGGCTGAAATATCAATAAATATATCTGATCTTATAATTATTTGGGGCCCAAATAATTAGACGATTTTTCAAAAAAGAAAAAAAATGCTTGCACTTTTTCAAAAATTTAAAAAAGTGTTTTTTTAAATAGTTGTTGATGATCTCTCTATTTAATCATTATTTCAATAAAACATCACATGCATAATTTTGTATGAAAAATGGTTGAAACCACTGCCTTTTTAGAAAGCGCCCTCTTGTGTTTTAATGGCTCTTTTTGAATGATAACGGGCTTTTTACTTAGTCGTTTGTAATTTTGTATACCTTTCGAGCATGGTGGAGTTTTAACTATTAGTTTATAATGTTACTGTCCAGGTTTGGTTACTAAAGTTCAGCCTTACCAAAACTATACTACCCCTTTAACCCCCTTGCCTACAGGAACCTAGTTGGCAATGTACAAAGTCTAGATAGAGATTTCAGAATCTCAAAGGGAACGGGCTTATGACCCAGATGATTGACTATAGTATATAAGTTCAAATACATAAAGGATTAAGTTGTTATAAGGCACTTGTTTTAATGCAAACACACCAATCCATTTAATGTTTATATAAAAAACACAAAATAATACAACTGCCATCTTGCTTTGAAAGCTGACAAGCTGACAAGTTTGCTTGCAGTGTTGAACTAATAAAGAGTTGAATAAATAAATGTATAATATTTTCTAAGCTAAGTACTTCAACATCAGATGTTTAACATAAGACTAAGAATTGAGAGATAAATTGTAAACACTATTCTTCAGCCATTTAGCCTCTGAAGAAGATTCTGCAACGATCAAAAGCTTGACCCCCTATTGACTCTCATCCTATTCTATCAAAATACAAACAATAAAATTTATTTGTTTTCTAGTTTCCACACAAAAATTAGGAAGAGGTAACTTTAAGTAACCAAAGACATCAAAGGTGAAGATAAATAAATACATCTAAAACAAATCTACATCTAAAGCCCACCACACACAACATGGTCCGATCGATTAAGAATCTGAACTATACTACATGCTGTAAATTAGCACGCGTCTTTATTTAGCTCAGATACTTTGCAGTATCCTAGAAAGTGTATGCCCAAGAGAGGGCGCTTATCAGAAAATGAAGAGGTACAGGCCAAGTCGTCCACGAAGTGATACTGTGGATCATGTTTTCACTCATTAAGTTCTTGTCCTGAGTATTCACATAGGCTGTGGAATGCTGAGAAGGTGAAATATTAGATACGTAGTTGTTTGTCAGATCAGGAGGGTGTTGCATAAAGAGTTGCGATTAATTGCAAAGTTGCGTTTAATCCCAAGTCAGAAAATGCGCCTAAATGCGCAATTCTGATTGGCTCAAGTGCGTGTGTTTTCTGACTTGCGATCAATCACAACTTTGCAATTAATCGCAACTATGAAACACCCCCAGGGCACAATTGCAAAAAGAATTGCAATCGATTGTAAAGTTGCAATTAATTGCAAGTCAGAAAATATGCCCGTTGTTTGAACCAATCAGATTTGCTCATGCAGTCACATGATCTGATTTGCAATTAACTGCAACTTTACAATCGATCGTACAAGTCTTTCTGCAACGGGGACCAGAATTGGATCATGTAGTGTGTGGCAGGCAAAAGAAAATAAATTATACAACGCCAAAAATCCTACGAGGGTACGATGCGCTGGAATGATCATACGCCCTTCTTTGTTCTTCCCAGTGGCTCTTCTTCTTTTGAGCGAGATCGTAAGCAGCAGCAGCAGAGGAGGAGAAGGACAACGACCACACTGCCGAGGATGAGTAGAACCTTAGACGCATGCTCCGGGGGTACAACAGTCTGGAAGAAATACAAACAACAAATTCACTTATTTTAAATAGTTTCTTTGAAAATATACAGATGCACAATTACAGGCCCATATTCATGAAAAAGTTATAAGCTTAGTTTAAATCTACGTATACAGTCAAAACTGTCTTAGCAGCCACGGGAAGGGTGTTTCACTAAACACTAAAATCGATTTTAGCATCAATTCTGTGGGATGATTATCAATAAAAATCTATACAAAAATCCATTTTTAGTTTTTAGTGAAACGCCCTACTGTATATAGCGGCCAACTTGCCTCTACTGGCCACCAGAGAAAATAATGTTATGGAAACCTGTTTATTGCACCTAGCCTGCCTCGGGTGACAACCTAAAATGATTCCCTACAGTGAAAAACAATGTTATGGAAACCTGTCCTATAGAAATCATCTGTCGTAAGCAGTCACTTTTCTTGTTTCCCCTTTGGTGGTCAATAAAAAACAGGGTTTTGACTGTATTAAATTAGTTTCTTTGAAAAATGCAGATGTAAAATCCTGGGCACATATACAACCACACAAGCTTAGTTTCAATCCAGGTTCATATATATTACCAATGATAGCCTGGTAGAGCAATGTTTTTCTTAGTCACTAACTATGGTTTGTCTGGTTTAAATGGATCTAGTAAACTTTGTTGACATGTGCAAAAAGTGATGAATGGTTTATACAATGTATATTGTTGTTATCTGATATATATGTCCACTAGGTGTTGTGTGAAAAATGTCAAGTTAAATGGACATTATATGGCTGAGTAATGAGCAAAAAATGCAAAGTGATATTTCACTTACTCATTGCACTCACTTTGTACATGGTTTCGACGATCCAGTGGATTATTTAACATCTGAAACGCTTAATCGTAAAATAACTTTTGAACGAAATGGAAATTTGAAAAACCGAAACCTGACCCATGCTTTTATTGTTAATACCAAATACAACAAGGTATGAGGGAACCGCTAGAAATTCCAATTGGATTTTGAGAATTGGGGACAATGTTACTAAGTCCCTTTAAGAATTTATTACATACTTATCTAACACTAGCTACCAACTAAAAGGATATCTGGTTGCATACATAGTAGCCCTATCAATTAAAATAAGAATGGAAATAAGCTATTAAGGTTTTATGAATATGGGCCCTAGAAAAATACCCTTACAAAATACAAATACATTAAGATTTTTTGTTTGTTTGTGTGATGTGTACATATTAATAATTTTTAATTCCTCCTTTGGATATTGAAAGTAAAGAAAAGCAAATTGATATGTCAAGAAATTCATTGAGTTCATTAAGTACTATCCAAGCCAAAAACTAAGCAGTTTGCTACAACATTTCAGACTAACGTGCAAGCAGGGACAATTTAAAGGATATATAATTGGAAATATAACATATGGACCACCAAAGTCAGCAATACCCAAAATAGTATTTTACTGAAAAATGAAACTGATGACTTACTTTTAGTTGGTCCTGCTATATTCTCAATCATGTCGTCACTGAAATGAAAAGAAAATTGGACAGGATTATTATTTTTTCTAGTAAATTATAGTACATAAAAGAACCTATATGTGACCGGCTATAGCTAAAACCCTGCCACTTGTCGGTAATTCATGTTTTGAATAAATGGGGCATTTTAAGTTTGCATAATGTGTGTAAAAGATTTATGATTGTAAAATTGAAACAATCATACCTTCGCCAATTATTGACCAATTTTTTCAGAACAAAGCATCAAATGAAAAGCTTGTGATGAGGCTTTTTCCAATGGTATGAAAAATCTACATTTTGATGTTTTACCGACAAGTGCAGGGTTTTGCTATAGTTGGTCACATATACTACGTACATGGTATGCAAATATAAGGGATAAGGGAGATCCCCATTCATGGTTTTATTGTAGCATCTGTGCCAAATAAGACTCGAAGCAAGGAAGGAGGTAATGAAACCATTCAATGCTATTTGATTTTGGTACAGCATGCATTCTCCTAAGGGCCCAAGCCCGTGTATTTTGGGGGACCTGTCCTAAATGGGTTAACACTTACAAAGGAGATGGTCCAAGTTCTACTTCCACCCACTCAATCTTTAACCCCTTTTAACCCCTTGGTGGCACTAGATGTTGGGATAAAGTTAGCTAAATCGCCAAGACATTTTTAAAACAGTTTATAAAAGTTATTTTGCTTCATTTGTATAATAAATGCATGAATTTAATCGCTTTGTGTGCCAGATGTATTTGTATTCTATACACTTGCTTTGTATAAATCCTTATTTTGTTTTTGCTTTCATTTTATGGTAAAATTATGAAATTACATCGTTTACCTTGGGCTGGGTTGGGTTGGGGATTAGAGCTAGGGTTAGAATTATATTAGTATTCAATGGTTTAATCGTTCGCTGTAGTTTTATAAATGTAACAATTTTCAGGGGAATACCCAATTTTACAAGCCGTGGCTTTTCAGGTGTATTCCCCTGATCACTTTTATATTTGTATATATACATTGTATTGTTTTAAATTTTGAATAAATAAATAAATTAAATAAATGAATGAAAATGAATAAATGATGGCATTGGGCATCCCTCTGTATAATAATAATAATAATAATAATCCTTTCTTATAAAGCGCATCTTATAATTAAGTCTCAGTGTGTATGTTGGTTTATATACATGTAGCGTAACACCTGAACATGTATTATATTACTTGCCAAAATTTGGGAAGTAGAAATAAAAGTTAGTGTGGTGGCTTGATGTATCCCTTTTAATACTTACAAAGGGGATGGTCCCAACTTCTACATCCACCCCCACTCATCTGCTTGTACCCATTGGTTTGCAAAGCTCATGATGGCATTGTCATCCCTCTGCTGGAGGTTGTACAGGTAGCGCTTGCCACGTCTAAACCTGGGGGGGGGGGGTAGAAATATTTTTAAAAAGGGAGCTAAGTAAAAGAAATTTTCTTTCTGACTGATTAACTAGGAGATTCACAGAAATAAGTTTCAAACAAATAAACATTAACCAATGTTAGGGAATCTACAAAGCAAAGAGGCCCATGTAAATGTACTTAATTCTGGACTTTTTTTTTTACCACCATGGCACTCTCCTGGGACAGGTTTACAACAGTATACAACACAATAACTGATCTCTATGTCAGAAAGGTTAATGCATTTACTGTGGAACACTAGTGAGTGAACTGACAATTTTTGCAGCCCAAGGATGATGATTAGTTGTTTTACTATAATAAAACTAGAAAACAGCTGTTTTACTGTGAAACTACAAAAATCTGTCGAAATGGTAATAAAAAATGACAAACAATGTTAGACAATCAGGACTATCAAGCTGGCATTTTATTTCTATTCATTATAAGATTTTTCATGTTAAAGGGATAGTTGAGTTTTTGGTCAAACTTAATTTTAGTAACCAAAACCTGCACCATTACGGTACAAACTAAATACTTAGCTCCACCATGCTTGAAAGGTATACACAATTACAAACGACCAAGTAAAAACCCTGTTATCATTAAAAAAGAGCCGTTACAGTGGAACCTAAGAGAGTTAATCACCAGGGGAATTGAACTTACAGATGCATTGTGGGGTTGTTTCTGGTAGGTTAAACCTCTTGACCAGTCCAGGGTTATGTTGGTATGTCCCACAAACGGCAAACATTCATGATGGAATGTTAATCTGAGAAGCAAAAGAAAATAAGAGTTACTATTAGACATACATAATGCATACATACCTTTGATTTTCTTTATCAAATATCCAGTCTTATGTAATAAATATATATACACCAACACCATTTTGAGATTTGAATATTCATACATGAAGATAACATGAGATTTGCCCCCCTTTGGTAGTCTTGGCCTAGGGCTATAGAATGGAAACAAATTGTAGGTGCCCATCTACATGTATGTGGCTGAAGGTACAAAGGACTTGCAAAACTCATTGCTTGTATGTCATCTGCTGACTCTTTGGTAATTACACTATCTAGATGGTAATGGGTTTACTTACCTGTATGCAATACTTTTCCCACATCGGTAGAAAGAAACAGAACCATCTGAGTGGGTTACATCACAACTACATGTAGACCACAACAAGAAGATGAGAGAAACAAACAATTAATATACATTAAAGAACTCACAGAAAGTTCATTACAAACTCAATAATTCTAAAGTAGTGCTCTTCTTTTGCATCTTCAAGTTCAGTAAAAACATTCCCATCACCACATAAACAAGGATACTATGTACCAGCAAGTTTGGAAAAATTATAAAGTTCATACAGATAAAGAATTCCAAATTTGAATGATGCAATAAATAATAGCATTTGTACTTCTCTCTCAGGCTTATTTCATTTCTTATCTGAATCTTTGTATCATGGATTAATTTATAATCCTTTTACTAAGTTACAAAAAAAAAGGTGAACTGTTACATCACAAAAGTTGATTATATCATTATAATAATGCCTAATAGAAATAAATGTAATAATTGGTTTGCGAACATCATGCAAGTACAAAACACAAAATACAATAAATGGTCTGCAGATGATATGGTTAATTTTATTACTTCTAGTAAACCATTCCACCAACAACCAGAAAAATATTCATCCAATCTTAACAAGAAACTTTTACAATTACTGTTCCAGGGCTTTTCTACCTCATGTGCTAAATTCTACAAAATATAACTGAAATTTGTAATGTATTTCTTTGCTTGGGGCCACCAGATTTAGGCTTTAGGTCACTAAAATTTTGATGATGAAAAATACTGCTGAAAAACTCTAAAAAAATATACTATACTAACGCCTGTGTAATAAAATGAGTCAATATAGGGCCTAAATTTTTCGACCCTAGCAGAATCTTCTTCAGAGGCTACAATTTTAGCCTCTGAAGAAGATTTCTGCTGGGATTAACAAATTTAGTCACTAAAATTTGATAAATTTTGATTTGACTTGCTCGACTGGGCCACAATTTGGAGCATTGTAGTTAATTAATGCATCATCTAATACTCACAAGAGTACAATCCAATCCCCTGTAGTGGCTCCCGTTGAAGCCTGGGTGAGATGCTCAAAGTCTTCATCGGTCCAGTGTCACATGGATCTTCCTCCCTGTCAGCTTCCACCCACTGGATCACAGAGTCTGCCTTCAGATGACCTTGGGAACCAAAGAAAAGAATAATAAATTACTGTAATCTTCATCTCAAAAAGTGACCCTTGATGGTGGCGCCAATGGCAGCCTGCATAAGATGCTCAACATCCTCACCAGTACATATCACATGGATCTTTCTCCTGTTACCTTGATTTTACTGAATGACAGAGTCTGCTTTTATTTGACCTGGCAACCAAACAATAGACAATGAAAGAAATATTAGTTATTCTGAGATCTATGATTTTATTGTAGTATGAGCCACAGAGCCCAGTGTACAGTACTGGCGCCATGCCAACCTGGGTTAGATGCTCAAAGGTCTTCATCGGCCAGCGTGACATGTATCTTTTCTTCCCTGTCAACTCCACCCACTGGATCACAGAGTCCTGCCTTCAACTGAACCTGGCAACCGAACAAATAGACGATGAAATATATAATAGTTATTCTGAGATCTAGGATTTATTATAGTATGAGCTGCAGAGCCAGTGTACAGTGCTGGCGCCCCATGGCAGCCTGGGTTTAGATGCTCAAAAGTCTTCATCGGTCAGCGTGGACATGGATCTTCCTCCCTGTCAACTCGACCCCACTGGATCACAGAGTCTGCCTTCAACTGGCCTTGGTAACCAAACAACAGACAATGAAAGAAATAATAGTTATTTTGAGATTTAATGATTTATTATAGTATGAGCCACAGAGCCAGTGTACAGTGGCTGGCGCCCATAGCAGCCTGGGTTAGATGCTCAAAGTCTTCATTGGTCAGCGTGACATGGATCTTCCTCCCTGTCACATCGACCAACTGGATCACAGAGGTCTGCCCTTGAACTGACCTGTAAACCAAACAATAGACAATGAAAGAAATAATAGTTATTCTGAGATCTAGGATTTATTATAGTATGAGCCACAGAGCCAGTGTACAGTGCTGGCGCCCATGGCAGTCTGGGTTAGATTGCTCAAAGTCTTCATTAGTAAACACACGGATCTTTCTTCCTGTTACCTCGACCCCACTGAATCACAGAGTCCTGCTTTTCATCTGACCTGGCCAAACCAAAACACAAAAACAATGAACAAATAATATTTATTTTAAAGGTCTAATATAGTCTGTGGGCCAGGAGGGGTCCTACCGGTGGACCCCCCCTCTGATCCTCCGACTTGGGTGTCATTTTGTTCCATTGACATGTCCAGTGTTAGAAACAAAATGTTAACAAGAAAAAAAACTCATTTATTACTATGTTTTTTTACTACTTTTTTTGGAGGTATGTAAAAACAGCACTTTTTTCATTTTTTGCTGCATTTCTTAGGGTTGGTGAAAAATTGAGATTGCGTTAAGTGCTCTCATTTCATAATGGCTAAGTCCTTTATCAAACTAAAACTTTGCAGATACATTTTGTTTACATAAACCATAAGGACACAGAAAAAGTTTTCATGGTCAAAGTTGATTGGCTTCCATATAATTATGACGTCATCAACTTTGCATTATGAAAAATCACGGGAAATTTCCGTAAACAAAACGGTCCAAAAAAAACAATGTTCTTAGTAAAGTTTATTTTTTTCACCATGATAATGATGATAATGAGCTTTAACTTATGATGTCTATTTCTGAAAGTATATTCAAAATCAGAAATGCTATTATCCTTTGAATATAATGTACAAAAAAGGTCATATTTTTTTATTACGTAATCACCCATGCGTCATATGCAATTGTACGGCATATGATTGGCCATGTTGTCTAGGGGCGCAAAGTGGGTACATATTGCTCCCTCTTTTAATTTCTTTATTTAAGGAACCAATCACTCTCATATTTTGGGCACATATGTAGAACTAGTTATGGCTCTTCAGTTTGCAATAAGAAGGAATTTCAAAAGGTCATCATATGAGGGCGCTATTTGCTAAAAATTGATAAAATCATACAAAATCCTATAAATTTCTGATAAAAGTGTATTTTTTTGTTCTCTATCTGTCCTAATTTCCTATAGACCACTTTATATTTTGTTTTGCATTATTATAGCAAATTCACTTTTCCCTTAAATGAAATTTAAAACTGTTATATTGTATCTTATATGTTTTTAGGGGCCTAAATTAGGCATAACACTCCATCTGAATTTCTTACCTTAAATGGTTGAAATAATGATTCAATGCCGCTACATACAAACAATGTCAGATTATTCATTTAATAGTTAAACCCTTTGTATCTAGTCCTGAGTGAGATTTTCAATATTTGTATTATTCCTTCTGTCCTGGCATCACATTTTTTTTTAGGAAGAACCTGTTTTACAGTTCATTATTTGATTATACCTACCCTCCAAAAAGTGGACAGAAAACTTCATGTGATAACTAGATTAGTACACAATGTATGCCTTTATGAATTACCATGATGACAGAAAGGTGGCGAATTAATTAAATACAAATTTAAAGTTAACGTCCCACATTGAAATATGTTTTTAGATCATGAAAAGTTGTCTATAATTTAGAGGCACATGCATGGGAAACGTCTGTGTGTGTAAAACTGTCCCACTCCTTTTGCTTACATTTGCGCTCTTTATTTTTTACCAAAATAAACATACTTTGTCCTCAATATCATAATAAACGGGATACTTAGTATTTTTTCATTAATCACTGGACCACCTCACAAATGGATCTCGCTAGCATGAAGGCCTGTGAAAGCATGGCTGTGGGCAATAGCTGATGTCAGTTTAGATTCCATCTTTCATGTTTGTTTTTCTTCACTGTGAATAAATGGTATAAGTAAATACGGGTGACAAATAGTGTATAATTATATGTACCTCGGAATTTCATCATGGAACTTAAGCATTTACACCGTCTGTCCTCATTTTACTGTAGTGATCATATAAAAATGACAAAGTATCACTATCTTTACGCCACAAAAAACTTTCCTAAAGAATGATAAAAAACAAATCAAGCATCTACCTTCTGTGCCATATATTTAAGCTTTTTGAAGCGCTTTGACCCTAAACCAGCACCATGGCAATCACAGAAGAGCACCCCAAACTTGGGCAGGCGAGCTAAGTTATTAAATTGCCAAAGTCCCATATAAGATGGCTTAAACTGAACTGCTGCCTGCATATGGAAACCGTAAGCCACTGGCTCATTCTTGACATGACACTTTAACCAAACTACTGAAGCAATTTTAAATTAAGCTGAAGACCTTTTAAATTTTTAGTCAAGAGCACAAGAACAACAAAAAAGTAACCCTCTGATATTCAGAATCACACTCACTTCAAATCCTAAAACATACACCCATCAGCAACAAAGCGTTAACAGAACCAACTCCCTCCTTTGCCACAAGTTCAAGCTGTTTCGAGCGGGACTAATTCTGACCCGCCTAAGGCAGTTGAAGAACCATCTCTGATGAAAGAGCAGGCAGGATTTCCGGCCTGGGAAGTCTTGCACAAGACAACTGCTTATCCCCTTACCCCAACACATAGAAAAATGGTTTTCCAGTAAGTGTCTTAACTGGAGCTGTGTTTGTAGACCTCTCAGCAGCTTATGCTACTCTCAACTACAGGCTCTGCACACACACACTGAATGTGAAACAACATGCACCTGACCAACATGGTGAAGACCCCTGATTGAAAACAGAGGCTTCTTCGTCGAGGCTGTCTGAAAAGAAGAGTCGTTGGCTCAGGCAGAAGGAATGGCCTCCCCCAAGGAAGCGTTATGGCCCAACTCTGTTTCAACATCCCATGGGAGTAGATCTGTTATTGATACATATCCATCGGGGGGGGGGGGGGGGGGGGTTGATATATTTATTCATCCCTCCCCTGATGAATAGGTAATTACGTAAGTATCTACGGCCCATGTCAACATCTATGTGAACGATCAACCTGTATCTGCCCCTGAGACCAGAAGTTTTCATTTTTGCAGACGACATGTGTATTACCACCAAAAAGTGATGACTTCCCTAAGGCAGAAGGCCACCCTTATGTGAGGGACTTACCAACCTACCCCTTGTTACTACAAAGAGAACCATCTGAAGGGCTAAATCCACTAAATCTCAAAATATGCGCCCTTTCCATCTGAAGAACATGCATGCAAACCAGAAACTAAAGATCACTTGGAATGGGACTAGACTGAGGACACTGTGATAGTCCCCTGTCCTACATAGGGGTGATCTTTCAAAAGTACAAGGCCCCATATCACCAAAGCTCAAGGGGAAGGTCAGGTCCAGGAATGCCGCTCTAGGCCAAACTGAGCACATCCAAATGGGGTGCAAACCCGACAAACAATCAGATCTTCCCGTTTCTGGCTCTCTTTTTACTATGTTGCAGAATATGCCCTGCACGGGTGTGGGGAAAAGCTTAGCACATGCAAAGAAGAAACACAAGCTGCCCGTTATATCACATGAATGTATAAGGACAAACGAGGACTTGATAACATCTGGCATCGCACCCCCTGCCTGAAAATAAGGAGGGCTGCTGCTAGCCAGAACGAACGGACTGAGACAAACAGAGGACGAAGAAACCACCCACTCCATGGACCACCCAATGCGTCCTCTGCGCTTTAAAGTTACAGAAAAGCTTCATTTCATTGATACGTTGAAGCCCTGGAACTACATGTACAGCGTGTCTTCAAACATTGTTCAAGAAGGCTAAAAACTATGGGAAAAAGAGGCTGAGCTCTAGGGACATGCCAGTAGCGTATGCTTTTTTAAAATGGTTCCCATCAGAGAAACGGTCAGCAGGATTTAACCAAACCCTGGGTGGACTGTTGCCGTTTGCCTTAATAGGCTTTGGCAGGTGTGGGAAGATGCAAGCCAACATGTTGAAACTGGGGATATATCGAAGGTGCAACAGAATGCGAGTGGGGGTCAGGCCCCTCAGATCATGGACCCACCTGCTTAGTTGTGATCTGGTACATGGAATGTGCACAATCCAAGATCTGACAGAGGCCAATTTTGGGTTTTGTTATAAATGCTATGATTTCATATAAACATGATAAAAGAGATAAAATAAACTTAAATGTTTGATTGGTCTGGCCAGGGGAGGGAAAGGGGGAGGGGTATGCATGATGCCAGGCTGTGGAAATTAAATAAAACAAATCTCAAATTATAATATTATAAAACAAACCCGATTTAATTTTCGGATTAACGAGGCCCTATTCTATTTTCGGACTAATGAACCTTCAGAATAAACGAACCCGAGTTTTTTTTTCTCGGATAAAACAAACCTTCAGAATAACGAAACCCGATTTCGTTTTAGGAATAGCGAACGAATAACGAACGTTCGGAATAACTTGAACCTTCGCAATAACGAACCTTCGGAAATAACGGACTGTAATCGTTTATCCTTCGTGTAAAGTGTGTTTGCTCTGCCATCGTTTCCCCACATAGTGGGATGAAACAGTGAACGATATCAACAATGTTGCCATATAGTGGCTTGTTAGGTCGTTGATGCTTCCAGATCATTTTAGGACTCTGAGGAAGGCCAAATTATATTGATCGGCTACAACTTTTATCTTTACGACTCCCATGTGTCAATGACTAATGGAATGTATCTACTTAATTGCTCTAAAAAAAATCTGATGTAAAAATCCTGCATGATGAATATGAATATGAATAGGTATGGCTTCATCTTTATTTCAGAAAAAGAGTTGCAGAAGATACAAACAATTCTGTACACACAGGGACTTCCCGGCCTATAAGTTTTGGTAAACTCTGTTTTCCCTGGTAACTCCAAACTTATAAACATGAAGTTCCCCTTTTTTATCAAATGGTGAACTTTTTTATTTAAAGACATGTTCACCCTTGTTAATGAGACGTAGTATGCTGGTTCCCTTTTCTGACAAAAAGGATGGGTCCAAGCAAAACAATTTTTTTTCTTTTTTAAATATGACTAGATGTATAATAGCCATTTTGTGTTTGTTATGTTTTTTAATTTGATATTCGTAAATAGGATTTAACAGGGCTTGTACGTAAAAAACATTATAATATGTATCGCAATGTATTTTCTTAATTCGCTTTCAAGGTCACATCCAGAGTTTTTGCCTTAATTAGCCCCTACAAAATATAAAAATAGTATACATACATGTCCCTTGAAAGTATAATCTTACAAACTAATGTAAGAAAAAATCGAGTTTGGCAACATAAAAATCATCAGTTTTGAGACAAATAACTCATAATGAGGAGGGATCCAAATTAATGAAACTTGTCAATGGAGACTTATTCATTTTTTTTCTCTTCTCTGAAAACAAATTTATTCCAAAAAATAATAATACAAAAATATTGAAAAACGAGTTTTCTGGCAAGATGTCCTCAGACATTTTTGTCTTTAATTTTGATATCGTAATAAATATGATATCGGAAATCTCACTCAGGACTAGCATCATAGAGTTAGGATTAAAATAAAATAACTATAATCGAAAATAGTGTGGTAAGTATATAGCGCAGCTGTATTCCCCTACTTCAATTTTTTAAGGTAACATTTAGATGGAGTTATGCCTAATTTTATGCCCTAAAACGTATAAAAATACAACATAAAACAGTCTTTAATGTCCATCCTAGGGAAAAAGAGAATTTGCATAATAATGTGAACGAAATATCAAGTTGTCTATACAGATCAGGGACAAATAGTGAAAAAAAGCGTCATTATATTGGAATCTATGGGATTTTTTTATGTTTTTTATCAAATATTTTAGTAAATAGCGCCCTCATATGATGACCTTTTGAGATTCTAACTTATTTGCAAACTGAAAGAGCCATACTAGTTTCTACAAATGTGCCAAATAATAGGGAGTGATTGGTCCTTAAATAAAGAAATTAAAGAGGGAGCAATATGTACC